>OZ005736.1:279738009-279859750 GCA_963930755.1 Eudasyphora cyanicolor | reverse complement strand
AAAATATAAAAATATAAAAATATGAAATATGAAATATATAAAAATATAAAAATATATAGAAATATAAAAATATAAAAATATAAAAACATAAAAATATAAAAATATATAGAAATATAACAATATAAAAATATAAAAATATAAAAATATAAAAATATAAAAGTATAAAAATATAAAAATATAAAAATATAAAAATATAAAAATATAAAAATATAAAAATATAAAAATATAAAAATATAAAAATATAAAAATATAAAAATATAAAAATATAAAAATATAAAAATATAAAAATATGAAATATGAAATATATAAAAATATAAAAATATATAGAAATATAAAAATATAAAAATATAAAAATATAAAAACATAAAAATATAAAAATATAAAAATATAAAAATATAACAATATAAAAATATAAAAATATAAAAGTATAAAAATATAAAAATATAAAAATATAAAAATATAAAAATATAAAAATATAAAAATATAAAAATATAAAAATATAAAAATATAAAAATATAAAAATATAAAAATATAAAAATATAAAAATATAAAAATATAAAAATATAAAAATATAAAAATATAAAAATATAAAAATATAAAAATATAAAAATATAAAAATATAAAAATATATAAATATAAAAATATAAAAATATAAAAATATAAAAATATAAAAATATAAAAATATAAAAATATAAAAATATAAAAATATAAAAATATAAAAATATAAAAATATAAAAATATAAAAATATAAAAATATAAAAATATAAAAATATAAAAATATAAAAATATAAAAATATAAAAATATAAAAATATAAAAATATAAAAATATAAAAATATAAAAATATAAAAATATAAAAATATAAAAATATAAAAATATAAAAATATAAAAATATAAAAATATAAAAATATAAAAATATAAAAATATAAAAATATAAAAATATAAAAATATAAAAATATAAAAATATAAAAATATAAAAATATAAAAATATAAAAATATAAAAAAATAAAAATATAAAAATATAAAAATATAAAAATATAAAAATAAAAAAATATAAATATATAAAAATATACAAATATACAAATATAAAAATATAAAAATATAAAAAAAAAAAAAATATAAAAATATAAAAATATAAAAATATAAAAATATAAAAAAATAAAAAAATATACAAATATACAAATATACAAATATACAAATATAAAAATATAAAAATATAAAAATATAAAAATATAAAAATATAAAAATATAAAAATATAAAAATATAAAAATATAAAAATATAAAAATATAAAAATATAAAAATATAAAAATATAAAAATATAAAAATATATAGAAATATAAAAATATAAAAATATAAAAATATAAAAATATAAAAATATAAAAATATAAAAATATAAAAATATAAAAATATAAAAATATAAAAATATAAAAATATAAAAATATAAAAATATAAAAATATAAAAATATAAAAATATAAAAATATAAAAATATAAAAATATAAAAATATAAAAATATAAAAATATAAAAATATAAAAATATAAAAATATGAAATATGAAATATATAAAAATATAAAAATATATAGAAATATAAAAATATAAAAATATAAAAACATAAAAATATAAAAATATAAAAATATAACAATATAAAAATATAAAAATATAAAAATATAAAAATATAAAAGTATAAAAATATAAAAATATAAAAATATAAAAATATAAAAATATAAAAATATAAAAATATAAAAATATAAAAATATAAAAATATAAAAATATAAAAATATAAAAATATAAAAATATAAAAATATAAAAATATAAAAATATAAAAATATAAAAATATAAAAATATATAAATATAAAAATATAAAAATATAAAAATATAAAAATATAAAAATATAAAAATATAAAAATATAAAAATATAAAAATATAAAAATATAAAAATATAAAAATATAAAAATATAAAAATATAAAAATATAAAAATATAAAAATATAAAAATATAAAAATATAAAAATATAAAAATATAAAAATATAAAAATATAAAAATATAAAAATATAAAAATATAAAAATATAAAAATATAAAAATATAAAAATATAAAAATATAAAAATATAAAAATATAAAAATATAAAAATATAAAAATATAAAAATATAAAAATATAAAAATATAAAAATATAAAAATATAAAAATATAAAAATATAAAAATATAAAAATATAAAAATATAAAAATATAAAAATATAAAAATATAAAAATATAAAAATATAAAAATATAAAAATATAAAAATATAAAAATATAAAAATATAAAAATATAAAAATATAAAAATATAAAAATATAAAAATATAAAAATATATAGAAATATAAAAATATAAAAATATAAAAATATAAAAATATAAAAATATAAAAATATAAAAATATAAAAATATAAAAATTTAAAAATTTAAAAATATAAAAATATAAAAATATAAAAATATAAAAATATAAAAATATAAAAATATATAAATATAAAAATATAAAAATATAAAAATATAAAAATATAAAAATATAAAAATATAAAAATATAAAAATATAAAAATATAAAAATATAAAAATATAAAAATATAAAAATATAAAAATATAAAAATATAAAAATATAAAAATATAAAAATATAAAAATATAAAAATATAAAAATATAAAAATATAAAAATATAAAAATATAAAAATATAAAAATATAAAAATATATAGAAATATAAAAATATAAAAATATAAAAATATAAAAATATAAAAATATAAAAATATAAAAATATAAAAATATAAAAATATAAAAATATAAAAATATAAAAATATAAAAATATAAAAATATAAAAATATAAAAATATAAAAATATAAAAATATAAAAATATGAAATATGAAATATATAAAAATATAAAAATATATAGAAATATAAAAATATAAAAATATAAAAACATAAAAATATAAAAATATAAAAATATAACAATATAAAAATATAAAAATATAAAAATATAAAAATATAAAAATATAAAAATATAAAAGTATAAAAATATAAAAATATAAAAATATAAAAATATAAAAATATAAAAATATAAAAATATAAAAATATAAAAATATAAAAATATAAAAATATAAAAATATAAAAATATAAAAATATAAAAATATAAAAATATAAAAATATAAAAATATAAAAATATAAAAATATAAAAATATAAAAATATAAAAATATAAAAATATAAAAATATAAAAATATAAAAATATAAAAATATAAAAATATAAAAATATAAAAATATAAAAATATAAAAATATAAAAATATAAAAATATAAAAATATAAAAATATAAAAATATAAAAATATAAAAATATAAAAATATAAAAATATAAAAATATAAAAATATAAAAATATAAAAATATAAAAATATAAAAATATAAAAATATAAAAATATAAAAATATAAAAATATAAAAATATAAAAATATAAAAATATAAAAATATAAAAATATAAAAATATAAAAATATAAAAATATAAAAATATAAAAATATAAAAATATAAAAATATAAAAATATAAAAATATAAAAATATAAAAATATAAAAATATAAAAATATAAAAATATAAAAATATAAAAATATAAAAATATAAAAATATAAAAATATAAAAATATAAAAATATAAAAATATAAAAATATAAAAATATAAAAATATAAAAATATAAAAATATAAAAATATAAAAATATAAAAATATAAAAATATAAAAATATAAAAATATAAAAATATAAAAATATAAAAATATAAAAATATAAAAATATAAAAATATAAAAATATAAAAATAAAAAAATATACAAATATACAAATATACAAATATAAAAATATAAAAATATAAAAATATAAAAATATAAAAATATAAAAATTAAAAAATTAAAAAATATAAAAATATAAATATATAAAAATATACACATATAAAAATATAAAATTATAAAATTATAAAATTATAAAAATATAAAAACAAAAATATAAAAATATAAAAATATAAAAATATAAACATATAAAAATATAAAAATATAAAAAAATAATAATATAAAAATATAAAAATATAAAAATATAAAAATATAAAACTATAAAAATATAAAAATATAAAAATATAAAAATATAAAAATATAAAAACATAAAAATATAAAAAGATAAAAATATAAAAATATAAAAATATAAAAATATAAAAATATAAAAATATAAAAATATAAAAATATAAAAATATAAAAATATAAAAATATAAAAATATAAAAATATAAAAATATAAAAATATAAAAATATAAAAATATAAAAATATAAAAATATAAAAATATAAAAATATAAAAATATAAAAATATAAAAATATAAAAATATAAAAATATAAAAATATAAAAATATAAAAATATAAAAATATAAAAATATAAAAATATAAAAATATAAAAATATAAAAATATAAAAATATAAAAATATAAAAATAGAAAAATAGAAAAATAGAAAAATATTAAAATATAAAAATATAAAAATATAAACATATAAAAATATAAAAAAATAATAATATAAAAATATAAAAATATAAAAATATAAAAATATAAAAAGAAAAAAATATAAAAATATAAAAATATAAAAATATAAAAATATAAAAATATAAAAATATAAAAATATAAAAATATAAAAATATAAAAATATAAAAATATAAAAATATAAAAATATAAAAATATAAAAATATAAAAATATAAAAATATAAAAATATAAAAATATAAAAATATAAAAATATAAAAATATAAAAATATAAAAATATAAAAATATAAAAATATAAAAATATAAAAATATAAAAATATAAAAATATAAAAATATAAAAATATAAAAATATAAAAATATAAAAATATAAAAATATAAAAATATAAAAATATAAAAATATAAAAATATAAAAATATAAAAATATAAAAATATAAAAATATAAAAATATAAAAATATAAAAATATAAAAATACAAATATATAAATATATAAAAATATATAGAAATTTAAACATATAAAAATATAAATATATAAAAATATATAGAAATTTAAAAGTATAAAAATATAAAAAAATGAAATATATAAAAATAAAAATTAAAAATATGAAAATTAAAAAATATAAAATTATCAATATTTAAAAATACCGAAATACGAAAATTATAAAAATATAAAATTATCAAAATACAAAAAAAATAAAAATGTAAATAACAATATAAAAATATAAAAGTATAGAAATATATAAATATAAACATATAAAAAATTAAAAATATAAAAGTATAAAATTATCAACATAAAAATTATCAAAATATTAAAATATAAAAATACAAAAATATCAAAATATAACAATGAAATTTTAATAATTTTATAACATTATAAGAATATTATTTAAATTTAGTAAACAATATAAGAATATTAAAATATAAAAATACTAATATTGAAATATACTAATACTCGTACTGACAGTGCTCTCTTTCATTAATTTTTTTGCAGACTCGTCCAAAATGTCTCTGCGAAAAGGAAACGTTCCTTCCATTGGCATATCAAATTCCAAAGGACATTATGAAAGGTAAGAAATTTCAATGCATTTTCCATAACACTGCACACGCGTACGTTTTTCCCTGATTAGAATTTGAAAGGATATCGCAGAAATACAATTTCGAATTTTTGTTTTCTTTCTTGTAAAGGCCTCACAGCCATATCCACTGTTACAATGAAATGTTTGGGGAGACAAAGAGATAGTGCAGAGAAAATCCTCAGCCAATCTAAACGGAAATTAAACTGTGCCATACGTAGAACCACCAGAAAAACCTACACGAAAAGGAACTAACAGATTCAACAGAAGTCCATTGATTGACGATGTGACTTCTGCAAATATCCAAAGACCTTTTACTGGCATTCATAGACCATTTCATATTGTATGTATGCTTGGAAAAAATACTGACTATACACAGAGAGAAGGATTTGTTTGTGACAACTGACATTTGTAACAATCGAGTTGTTCTTATTAACATAATCATGATTTTAATTGATGTGACCATTAAGTTTTAGTTATAACTACATAAACTAGATACACATTTTCAGATGATACTTTTTTGCGAGTGTTTCCTTAACGGATCAGCAGACGTACTATTCTGTGTTCATATTGTAAGGAAAAAATCCTAAAACTATGCATTCCGCCAAATACATAGCCAAGTTCACAACATTAAGAACAATTGCAACTGGACCGTGCCTTCACGAGGAGCCATACATATGCATATAACATTCATCAAGAAAAAAATATGGTGGATGGTATTTGAGTGGTCGAACTTGCATTAGAATACAAATTGCCAAAAAAAGAGCACAGAAATCGTAGTCATAACAACCAATTTTTTGGCTTCATATACCGCGACATACATTCCATTAGCAAACCGTTGCAGATTTTTCAACGAAATTGCATTTTATTAGCAAATGTCATATTGGACTTTGTAACAAATTTCCTCGAAATTAGATTTTTCTAGAACATTTTATTAAGCTTGAATTTTTCTAATAAATGTTTTTAGATTTTTAACTTAATAAACGAAAAAAAAATTCTAAAACATTTCTCCGAAATTACATTTTATATAAAATTTCACAATCTCTGAATTTTTTCTAAAAAACCAATTTTTTTATAAAATTTCACAGTCTCTGAATTTTTTCTAAAAAAACAATTTCATTTTTCAGGACTTGTAAGAAATTTAATTTTAAGGAAAATGTCAGAAGCATTACATTTTGAAGAAAATTTAACCGATATTGCATATCATTATAGAATTTATTTTTCCAGAAAATTAGATTTTTTCTATAAATTTTCACCAAAATTGCATGTTTGGACAAAATTTTCATCAAACTGGAAGGACTTATTATAAAAAAAAAATTCAAGAAATTCGCTTCTGTTTTTGCAAATTTCTACGTAATTGTTAATTTGTAAAATGTCGCCGAAGTTGGACCTTTCTTAATTATTTCACCGAAAGTTCAATTTTATACATCTTAACTCCGTTCAATAATCCGTTATAAAATTGCAATTTCAAAGAAATTTTGACTCAAATTTGCAATTTCAAAGAAATTTTGCATAAAATTGCATTTTAAAAAAAATTGTTTGTAGAATTCAATGAAATTTTCCATAAAATGTTAATGAAATTTCCATAAAATTTTAATTTTGATGAAGTTTTCTTTTATATTGCAATTTCAATAAAATCTTTGTTTCAATGACGTTTTCTATAAAAATGCAATTTTAAGAAATTCTCTATAAAATTGCAATTTAAATATTCTACAAAGTTGCTATTTCAATCAAAAGTTTCTGTAAAATTGCAATTTCAGTGAAATTTCCTATAAATTTGCAATTTTAATGAAATTTTCTATAAAAATGCGATTTCAATAAAATTTTCTAGAAAATTCAAATTTCAATGAAATTTTCTAGAAAATTGCAAAACCGCCATTTCTTTTATTTATTTCATTGTGTTTTGGATTTTACAGAAAATTTTAATGAAATTTTATAGAAAATTTCTTTAAAATCGTAATTTTATAGAAAATTTCTTTTAAATCGTAATTTTATAGAAAATTTCTTAAAAATCGTAATTTTGTAGAAATTTTTTTTTAAATCGTAATTTTATAGAAAATTTCTTTAAAATCGTAATTTTATAGAATATTACTTTAAAATCGTAATTTTATACAAAATTTCATTGAAATTAAAATTTTCTAGAAAATTTTATTTTAAATAAAAGTTTCTAGATAATTTTATTTTAAATTAAACGTTCTATAAAATTGCATTTTCAATGAAACATTCTATAAAAATACGATTTCAATGAAATTTTCTATGAAATTGCAATTTCAATGAAATTTTGTATTAAATTGGAATTTCAAAAATATTTTCTAGCATATTGAAATTACATTGACATTTTCTAGAAAATTTAAATTCCAATTAAAGTTTCTAGAAAATTGAAATTTCAATTAAATCTTCAAAAACAGAAATTTCAATAAAATTTTCTAGAAAATTTAAATTTTTCAAAACACAATAAAATATGTAATAAAAATTTAATTTTCAATTAAATTAAATATTATATAAAAGAAATTGTAATTTCAATGAAATTTTCTATAAAACTGCTGTGAAATTTCTTATAAAATTGCAATTTCAATGAAGTTTTCTATTAAAATGCAATTTCAATGAAATTTCCTATAAAATTGCAATATCACCGAAAAGTTTCTATAGAATTGTAACATTTTTTATTAAAATTTCTTATTTTTAAAAAATTCAATTTCAATGAAATTTTCTATAAAATTTAAATAAATTTTTCTATAAAAGTGCAATTTCAATGAATTTTTCTAGAAAAATTGCAATTTTAATGAAATTTCCTAGAAGACTTTAATTTAACATTTAAATTTCAATAAAATTTTCTAAAAAAAACAATAAATTTCAACGAAATTTTCTATACAATTTTAAACTTCAGTGAAATTTTTTAGAAAATGTCATATTTCTAGAAAATTGCAATTTCAATGAAATATTCTAGAAAATTGCAATTTCAATGAAATATTCTAGAAAATTGCAATTTCAATGAAATATTGTAGAAAATTGCAATTTCAATGAAATATTGTAGAAAATTGCAATTTTAATGAAATATTCTAGAAAATAGCAATTTCAGTGAAATTTTCTATAAAATTACAATTTCAATTTTTTTTTTCTAGCAAAATTGAAATTTTAATGAAATTTTCTAGAAAATTTAAATTTGTATAAAATTTTTCTACAAAATTTAAATTTGTATAAAATTTTTTAGAAAATTTAAATTTCTATGAAATTGTCTAGAAAATTTAAATTTTTATGAAATTTTCTGGAAAATTTAAATTTTTATGAAATTTTCGGGAAAATTTATTTTTTCTGAAAAATTTATATATCAATGAAATTTTCTATAAAATTGAAATTTCTATAAAAATGTAATTTCAATGAATCTTTGAATAAAATTTCAATTTCAAAGAAGTTTTCCTTAAAATTGCAATTTCAATGAAATTTTCTATAAAATTGGAATTTTAACGAAATTTGGAATAAAATTTAAAATTCAATGAAATTTTCTAAAATAAAAATCATTTTCAATGAAATTTTTTTATAAAATTTAAGTCAATGAATTTTTCTATAAAATTGCCACTTCAATGAATCTCTTTAAATTTGCAATTTCAATGAAATTTTTTAAAATTACAATTTCAATGAAATTTTCTATAAAATTGCAATTTCAATGAAATTTTCTACAAAATTGCAATTTTAATGAAATTTTTCTATAAAATTGCAATTTCAATGACATTTTCTTGAAAATTGGAAATTCAGTGAAATTTAATGAAATTTTCTGGAAAATTTTAATTTCAATGAAATTTTCAATAAAATTGCATTTTTAATGAAATTTTCAAGAAAATTGCAATTTCAATGAAGTTTTCTAGAAAATTACAATTTTAATGAAATTCTCTATGGAATAGTAATTTCAATGAAATTTTTTAGAAAATTGCAATTTCAATAAAATTTTTTCAGAATATTGCAATTTTAACGAAATTTTCTAGAAATTTGCAATTTTCAAGAAATTTTCTATAAAATTGCAATTCCAATGAAACTCTTTATAAAATTGAAATTTCAGTGACACATTCTATAAAATTACGATTACAATGAAATTGCAATTTCAATAAAATTTTCTAAAAAAAGTAAATTTTCTATACAATTTCTTCAGTGAAATTTTTTAGAAAATTTCATATTTCTAGAAAATTGCAATTTCAATGAAATATTTTAGAAAATTGCAATTTCAATGAAATATTCTAGAAAATTGCAATTCCAATGAAATATTCTAGAAAATTGCAATTTCAATGACATTTTCTATAAAATTACAATTTCAATGATTTTTTTCTAGAAAAATTTAACTTTTAATGAAATTTTCTAGAAAATTTAAATTTGTATAAAATTTTGTAGAAAATTTAAATTTCTATGAAATTTTCTAGAAAATTGAAATTGTTATGAAATTTTCTGGAAAATTTATATCTTCTGAAAAATTTATATTTCAATGAAATTTTCTATAAAATTGCAATTTCAATGAAATTTTAATGAAAATTGCAATTTCAATGAAGTTTTCTACAAAATTGCAATTTCAATGAAATTTTCTATAAAAATGCGATTTCAATAAAATTTTCTAGAAAATTCAAATTTCAATGAAATTTTCTAGAAAATTGCAAAACCGCCATTTCTTTTATTTATTTCATTGTGTTTTGGATTTTACAGAAAATTTTAATGAAATTTTATAGAAAATTTCTTTAAAATCGTAATTTTATAGAAAATTTCTTTTAAATCGTAATTTTATAGAAAATTTCTTAAAAATCGTAATTTTGTAGAAATTTTTTTTTAAATCGTAATTTTATAGAAAATTTCTTTAAAATCGTAATTTTATAGAATATTACTTTAAAATCGTAATTTTATACAAAATTTCATTGAAATTAAAATTTTCTAGAAAATTTTATTTTAAATAAAAGTTTCTAGATAATTTTATTTTAAATTAAACGTTCTATAAAATTGCATTTTCAATGAAACATTCTATAAAAATACGATTTCAATGAAATTTTCTATGAAATTGCAATTTCAATGAAATTTTGTATTAAATTGGAATTTCAAAAATATTTTCTAGCATATTGAAATTACATTGACATTTTCTAGAAAATTTAAATTCCAATTAAAGTTTCTAGAAAATTGAAATTTCAATTAAATCTTCAAGAACAGAAATTTCAATAAAATTTTCTAGAAAATTTAAATTTTTCAAAACACAATAAAATATGTAATAAAAATTTAATTTTCAATTAAATATTATATAAAAGAAATTGTAATTTCAATGAAATTTTCTATAAAACAGCTGTGAAATTTCTTATAAAATTGCAATTTCAATGAAGTTTTCTATTAAAATGCAATTTCAATGAAATTTCCTATAAAATAGCACTTTCACCGAAAAGTTTCTACAGAATTGTAACATTTTTTTATGAAATTTCTTATTTTTAAAAAATTCAATTTCAATGAAATTTTCTATAAAATTTAAAAAAAAAAATAAATTTCAACGAAATTTTCTATACAATTTTAAACTTCAATGAAATTTTTTAGAGAATTTCATATTTCTAGAAAATTGCAATTTCAATGAAATATTCTAGAAAATTGCAATTTCAATGAAATATTCTAGAAAATTGCAATTTCAGTGAAATTTTCTATAAAATTACAATTTCAATGATTTTTTTCTAGAAAAATTGAAATTTTAATGAAATTTTCTAGAAAATTTAAATTTGTTTAAAATTTTTCTAGAAAATTTAAATTTGTATAAAATTTTTTAGAAAATTTAAATTTCTATGAAATTGTCTAGAAAATTTAAATTTTTATGAAATTTTCTGGAAAATATAATTTTTAATAAAATTTTCTGGAAAATTTATATTTTCTGAAAAATTTATATATCAATGAAATTTTGTATAAAATTGCAATTTCTATAAAAATGCAATTTCAATGAATCTTTGAATAAAATTTCAATTTCAAAGAAGTTTTCCTTAAAATTGCAATTTCAATGAAATTTTCTATAAAAATGGAATTTTAATGAAATTTGGAATAAAATTTAAAATTCAATGAAATTTTCTAAAATAAAAATCATTTTCAATGAAATTTTTTTATAAAATTTAAGTCAATGAATTTTTCTATAAAATTGCCACTTCAATGAATCTCTTTAAATTTGCAATTTCAATGAAATTTTTTAAAATTACAATTTCAATGAAATTTTCTATAAAATTGCAATTTCAATGAAATTTTCTACAAAATTGCAATTTTAATGAAATTTTTCTATAAAATTGCAATTTCAATGACATTTTCTTGAAAATTGGAAATTCAGTGAAATTTAATGAAATTTTCTGGAAAATTTTAATTTCAATGAAATTTTCAATAAAATTGCATTTTTAATGAAATTTTCAAGAAAATTGCAATTTCAATGAAGTTTTCTAGAAAATTACAATTTTAATGAAATTTTCTATGGAATAGTAATTTCAATGAAATTTTTTAGAAAATTGCAATTTCAATAAAATTTTTTCAGAATATTGCAATTTTAACGAAATTTTCTAGAAATTTGCAATTTTCAAGAAATTTTCTATAAAATTGCAATTCCAATGAAACTCTTTATAAAATTGAAATTTCAGTGACACATTCTATAAAATTACGATTACAATGAAATTGCAATTTCAATAAAATTTTCTAAAAAAAGTAAATTTTCTATACAATTTCTTCAGTGAAATTTTTTAGAAAATTTCATATTTCTAGAAAATTGCAATTTCAATGAAATATTTTAGAAAATTGCAATTTCAATGAAATATTCTAGAAAATTGCAATTCCAATGAAATATTCTAGAAAATTGCAATTTCAATGACATTTTCTATAAAATTACAATTTCAATGATTTTTTTCTAGAAAAATTTAACTTTTAATGAAATTTTCTAGAAAATTTAAATTTGTATAAAATTTTGTAGAAAATTTAAATTTCTATGAAATTTTCTAGAAAATTGAAATTTTCTGGAAAATTTATATCTTCTGAAAAATTTATATTTCAATGAAATTTTCTATAAAATTGCAATTTCAATGAATCTTTATATAAAATTTCAATTTCAAAGAAGTTTTCCTTAAAAGTGCAATTTCAATGAAATTTTCTATAAAATTGCAATTTTAATGAAATTTTTAAGAAAATTGCAATTTCAATGAAGTTTTCTAAAAAATTGCAATTTTAATGGAATCTTCTATGAAATAGCAATTTCAATGAAATTTTTTAGAAAATTGCAATTTCAATGAAATTTTATATAAAATTGCAATTCCAATGAAACTTTATAAAATTGAAATTTCAGTGAAACATTATATAAAAGTACGATTACAATGAATTTTTTTATGAAATTGCAAATTTTAATAAATTTTTTTATAAAATTACGATTACAATGAAATTTTCTATGAAATTGCAATTTTCTATAAAACGGGAGTTTCAATAAAATTTTCTATAAAATTGGAATTTCAATAAAATTTTCTAGCACAAGAGATATTTCAACGAAATTTTCTAGAAAATTTTAATCTCAATTAAATTTTCAAGATAAGAAATTTCAATGACATTTCTTGAAAACTGAAATTTTGTAGAAAATTTAAATTTCAATAACAATTTTTAGAAAATTTATTCAGTCAGAATTTATTTTGGTTTGAGACCATATGTTTTATTTACTTTCTGTCTATTGCAAAAAAGTAATAGAAACAAATACAAAAATTGGTAGAGAGTTTTAATTGCTTGGTAGAATTGACTGCAGTTTCGATAGACACCACTCTATCATCTTCAGAATTCAGTAGCAATTGTGTATGTCTTTAACTTAAATAAGCTGAAATACTTATGGAAGCAGTAAATTGAATTTAACAAGAACTGCTAACCAAACCCGTATTTTGCCGAACTAAGTCAACATACTAAAACTCTCAACCAATACATTTTTGTTTTTTGCTTGGGTTCGCATCGCGAACCACGAAAATTTAAATTACAATAAAATTTTAATTTTAATAAAATTTTCTGTAAAATTCACAACACAATGAAATATTTAATAAAAAAATTTAATTTTCAATGAAATAAAAGAAATTTAAATTTTAAGGAAATTTTCTATAAAATTACAATTTCAATGAAAATTTCTATAAAATTGCAATTTCAATGAAATTTTCTACAAAATTGCAATTTTAATGAAATTTTTCTATAAAATTGCAATTTCAATGACATTTTCTTGAAAATTGGAAATTCAGTGAAATTTAATGAAATTTTCTGGAAAATTTTAATTTCAATGAAATTTTCAATAAAATTGCATTTTTAATGAAATTTTCAAGAAAATTGCAATTTCAATGAAGTTTTCTAGAAAATTACAATTTTAATGAAATTTTCTATGGAATAGTAATTTCAATGAAATTTTTTAGAAAATTGCAATTTCAATAAAATTTTTTCAGAATATTGCAATTTTAACGAAATTTTCTAGAAATTTGCAATTTTCAAGAAATTTTCTATAAAATTGCAATTCCAATGAAACTCTTTATAAAATTGAAATTTCAGTGACACATTCTATAAAATTACGATTACAATGAAATTGCAATTTCAATAAAATTTTCTAAAAAAAGTAAATTTTCTATACAATTTCTTCAGTGAAATTTTTTAGAAAATTTCATATTTCTAGAAAATTGCAATTTCAATGAAATATTTTAGAAAATTGCAATTTCAATGAAATATTCTAGAAAATTGCAATTCCAATGAAATATTCTAGAAAATTGCAATTTCAATGACATTTTCTATAAAATTACAATTTCAATGATTTTTTTCTAGAAAAATTTAACTTTTAATGAAATTTTCTAGAAAATTTAAATTTGTATAAAATTTTGTAGAAAATTTAAATTTCTATGAAATTTTCTAGAAAATTGAAATTTTCTGGAAAATTTATATCTTCTGAAAAATTTATATTTCAATGAAATTTTCTATAAAATTGCAATTTCAATGAATCTTTATATAAAATTTCAATTTCAAAGAAGTTTTCCTTAAAAGTGCAATTTCAATGAAATTTTCTATAAAATTGCAATTTTAATGAAATTTTTAAGAAAATTGCAATTTCAATGAAGTTTTCTAAAAAATTGCAATTTTAATGGAATCTTCTATGAAATAGCAATTTCAATGAAATTTTTTAGAAAATTGCAATTTCAATGAAATTTTATATAAAATTGCAATTCCAATGAAACTTTATAAAATTGAAATTTCAGTGAAACATTATATAAAAGTACGATTACAATGAATTTTTTTATGAAATTGCAAATTTTAATAAATTTTTTTATAAAATTACGATTACAATGAAATTTTCTATGAAATTGCAATTTTCTATAAAACGGGAGTTTCAATAAAATTTTCTATAAAATTGGAATTTCAATAAAATTTTCTAGCACAAGAGATATTTCAACGAAATTTTCTAGAAAATTTTAATCTCAATTAAATTTTCAAGATAAGAAATTTCAATGACATTTCTTGAAAACTGAAATTTTGTAGAAAATTTAAATTTCAATAACAATTTTTAGAAAATTTATTCAGTCAGAATTTATTTTGGTTTGAGACCATATGTTTTATTTACTTTCTGTCTATTGCAAAAAAGTAATAGAAACAAATACAAAAATTGGTAGAGAGTTTTAATTGCTTGGTAGAATTGACTGCAGTTTCGATAGACACCACTCTATCATCTTCAGAATTCAGTAGCAATTGTGTATGTCTTTAACTTAAATAAGCTGAAATACTTATGGAAGCAGTAAATTGAATTTAACAAGAACTGCTAACCAAACCCGTATTTTGCCGAACTAAGTCAACATACTAAAACTCTCAACCAATACATTTTTGTTTTTTGCTTGGGTTCGCATCGCGAACCACGAAAATTTAAATTACAATAAAATTTTAATTTTAATAAAATTTTCTGTAAAATTCACAACACAATGAAATATTTAATAAAAAAATTTAATTTTCAATGAAATAAAAGAAATTTAAATTTTAAGGAAATTTTCTATAAAATTACAATTTCAATGAAAATTTCTATAAAATTGCAATTTCAATGAAATTTTCTAAAAAAAATTAATTTCAATGAAATTTTCTTAAAAATTTCAATTTCAATGATATTTTCTATAAAATAGAAATTTCAGCTAAATTTCCTCGAAAATTTTATTGAAATTTCAGTGTGCTAGAAAATTTTATTGAAATTCCAATTTTATAGAGAATTTCATTGAAACTCCCGTTTTATAGAAAATGTTATTGAAATTGCAATTTCATAGAAAATTTCATTGTAATCGTAATGTTTCACTGAAATTCCAATTTTATAAAGATTTTCATTGGAATTGCAATTTTATAGAAAATTTCTTTAAAATTGCAATTTTCTAGAAAATTTCTTTAAAATTGCAATTTTCTAGAACATTTCTTTAAAATTTCAATTTTCTAGAACATTTCTTTAAAATTTCAATTTTCTAGAAAATTTCATGAAAATTGCAATTTTCTAGAATATTTTATTAAAATTGCAATTTTCTAGAAAATTTTATTAAAATTGCAATTTTCTAGAAAATTTTATTAAAATTGCAATTTTCTTAAAAATATTTTTTAAAATTACAATTTCTAGAATATTTCATCAAAATTGCAATTTTCTAGAATATTTCATCGAAATTGCAATTTTCTAGAATATTTCATTAAAATTTCAATTTTCTAGAAAATTTCATTAAAATTGCAATTTTATAGAAAAATTCATTGAAATTGCTTTTTTATAGAAAATTGCAATTTACAGAAAATTTCATTAAAATAACAATTTTATAGAAAAAAAATTGAAATTTTATAGAAAAATTCATTGAAATTGCTATTTTATAGAAAATTGCATTGAAATTGAAATTTTCTAGAAAATTTCATTGAAATTGGAATTTTCGTAGAAAAAATCATTAAAATTTTATAGAAAAATTCATTGAAATTGCTATTTTATAGAAAATTCAGTGGTAATTATGACAAAATTGCAGTTTTAATAATTTCGACTAATTTTCTTTAAAATTACAATTTCGATAAAAAAATTTTACAATAGTAAATCCTTCGATAATTTTTTCTATTTGATTTATAAAAGAAAATCGTTATATGTGTTACGTCGACAATAAAAAAGTACAGTTGTAAATTGTAAAATATTACAGATCGATTTTTATTACTCATTTTGCACAATTAGAATATTTCAATATTTGATTTGATAAGTACACATCCCAAGGGTTGTTGGCTTTTGCTATTTCGTATCATTCTGTTTGCCTCTCGCTCATCTCTTCGTCAGAGATTTTGAACATCACCTGAGTCCTTATTATTCCATGGTTCCACAATTGTATTTGAGGTGAATGGATGAGGGTGATTTGGAGGATGAGGAGGATGACGCTATTGGCCTCAACTCTGAAGTCTTATACACATAGAATTTTATGCAACTAAAGTTGTAATTTCCATGTAATGGGAACATTGGAACTGGAACATATGCGCTCTTTTTCTCGTTCTTTTTTATTGCATTTTAATGAGCTTAGCAAATATTTGCAAATGTTTTATTTTTCTATGAAATAGTTCATAGTTCATGTGCAAATAGTATTTGTTGCTAAATGCAAACCTTTACACATTCGCATTCGCAGAACGTTACATGTTTGTATTATATTACTGCAGCATAATCGGCTTACAATACAATGCATGTTCAGTGAACTAAAAGTACAGAGAGTGACAAAAATGAGCTAACAAGAAGCTTTGTTTGCTTTAACTGAATTTATTTCCTTTTTTAATTCAGATTTTAATTTTAATTCTTCATATTGTAAAGAAAATCATTGATGTTGGCTCAATTTTGACTCTCACTGTAAGTGTTCCAGCACCATACGGGAACTAGAATCGGATTTGCAAATATATTGTGTTAAGCACAGAATAATATTTGTGTGATTCTTATGCACAAAAAATAGTGATGATTCAAGTGATTCTAACGGCAGATTGGAGTTTATATTTTACGATAATAAGCGATTATGTCGGATATATTAAAATGATTGTATATTATTTCTGAAAAAGTGGAAAAGGTGTTTCAACAGTGTGTGGAGGTGAATTATATGTGATTAATTGCTACGGAAAAAAAGTGTAACACGTCGAAGGAGTGACCTAAGACCCCAAGTATGTTCGGAGGAAATCCGTTTTGGGTCATTTTAAGTCGAATGAGCAATGTCCGTCCGTCTGTCTGTTTGTCTGTCTGTCTGTCTGTCTGTGTGTCTGCTGGCTGGTGCGCACGATAACTCTCGAAAGGAGTAACCGATTGACCTCAAATTTGGTATGTGGTAATATTTTTTTCTATCTCCGGCTAAGTTCGAAGATGGGCCATATTGGTCCACTCCTTCTAGTACCTCCCCCCACAAGGGTTAAAATGTTGTGAAATATTGATTCTTTAATAACTGCTATACTACTTATTCGAATATTTTGAAATTCCACACATAGTATTAGCTTATTAGTCGTTATCATCTCGAGAAAAATGGGCGAAGTCGCCACGTCCCTTTTGGTACCTCCCACACATATGCACCATTTTGCACCAAAAGTTAACAGCTTATAACATTAATAACAGTGTATAAAAATACTTGAAATTTTGTACAGTGTAATGTTTTTATAGTGCTATAGCCCTGTGATGGGCGTTATTGGGCGTTATTGCCACGCCCCTCTTTGTACCTCCCACACAAAATGCCCAAATCATACCACAATTTAATGTCTCATAACGTTTATACCAGTGCACATAAATGCTTATAAGTCGGCACAGTGCAATGAATTTAAAGTATCTATGTTCAGCAAAAAAAGGTGTATTTGATAAACCCCTTCTGGTACCTCCCACACAAATTGACAGAATAATTCGAGTAATATTCAATATTACAATACTCACAAAGTGAGGGTATACCTTAGTCGGTTTACCCGACTGAAACTTTCTTACTTGTTTTTTTATGAAATTTTCTATTTATAGAAAATTTCTTAAACATTTTCTGTTTACAAACGATTTTTTAATAATACGTATTTACAGACAATATCGCAAAAAAAATTCTTAGGAATTGGATATTTAAAGAACGTTTCCAAAAACCATTCAATTTCAATTTATTAAAAAACATCTACAATCTTCTATTAATAGCAAATTTATAAAAAAAAATTGTTTATAGAAAACTTCATTTTGCTTACAAAATAGTTGTTTCAAAGGGAATTTGGTATTTATAGAAGAATTCAAAACAAAATTGGTACTTATAGAAAATATATTTGGAATTTATAGAAAATTTCGGATAAATTTGGTATCTATAGAAAATTACTCAGAATTCTGGTATTTATAGAAAATTGCTCAGAAATTTGGTGTTTATAGAAAATTCTTAGAAATTGGTATTTATAAAAAAATTCTCATAAATTTTGAATTTATAGAAAATTTTTCAGAAATTTGGTATTTATAGAAACTTTCTCAGACATTTGGTAAATATTAGAAAAAATAAAAATTTGGTATTTATAGAAATTATACATTTATAGAAAATTTCTGATAAATTTGGTATTAATAGAAAATTTTTCAGAAATTTGGTATTTATAGTAAATTTTTAAAAAATTGGTATTTGTAGAAAATTTCTGAGAAATTTGGTATTCATAGAAAATTCTCAGAAATTTGGTATTTATAGAAAATTTCTCAAAAATTTGGTATTTATAGAAAAGTTTCCAAAAATTTAGTATTTATAGAAAATTTCTCTGAAATTTGGTATTTATAGAAAATTTCTCTGAAATTTGGTATTTATAGAAAATTTCTCACAAATTTTGTGTTTATAGAAAATTTCGCAAAAATTTGGTATTTACAGAAAATTTCTCAGAAATTTGGTATTTATAGAAAATTTCTCAGAAATTTGGTATTTATAGAAAATTTTCAGAAATTTTGCATTTCTAGAAAATTACTCAGAAATTTAGTATTTATAGAAATTTCCCAGAAATTGGTATTTATAGAAAATTTCTCAGAAATTTGGTATTTATAGAAAATTTCTCAGAAATTTGGTATTTATAGAAAATTTCTCAGAAATTTGGTATTTATAGAAAATTTCTCAGAAATTTGGTATTTATAGAAAATTTCACAGAAATTTGGTATTTATAGAAAATTTCTCAGAAATTTGGTATTTATAGAAAATTTCTCAGAAAATTTGGTATTTATAGAAAATTTCTCAGAAATTTGGTATTTATAGAAAATTTCCCAGAAATTTGGTATTTATAGAAAATTTCCCAGAAATTTGGTATTTATAGAAAATTTCTCAGAAATTTGGTATTTACCGAAAATTTCTCAGAAATTTAGTATTTATAAAAAAATTTCTCAGAAATTAGTATTTAAGAAAATTTCTCAGAAATTTGGTATTTAAGAAAATTTCTCAGAAATTTGGTATTTAAGAAAATTTCTCAGAAATTTGGTATTTATTTAAATTTCTCAGAAATTTGGTATTTATAGAAACTTTCTCAGAAATTTGGTATTTATTGGAATAAATATAAATTTGGTGTTTATAGAAAATATATTTTGTAGAAATTTTCTGATCAATTTGGTATTTAAAGAAAATGTTCCAGAATTTAGTATTTATAGAAAATTTCTCAGAAATTTGGTATTTATAGAAAATTTTTCAGAAATTTGGTATTTATGTATAGAAAATTTCTCAGAAATTTGTGTATTTATAGAACATTTCTCAGAAATTTGGTATTTATAGAACATTCTCAGAAATTGGTATTTATAGAAAATGTTTACAGAAATTTGGTATTTATAGAAAATGTTCCAGAAATTTTGTTTTATAGAAAATTTCTCAGAAATTTGGTATTATAGAAAATTTCTCAGAAATTTGGTATTTATAGAAAATTTCTCAGAAATTTGGTATTTATAGAAAATTTCTCAGAAATTTGGTATTTATAGAAAATTTCTCAGAAATTTGGTATTTGTAGAAAATTTCTCAGAAATTTGGTATTTATAGAAAATTTCTCAGAAATTTGGTATTTATAGAAAATTTCTCAAAAATTGGTATTTATAGAAAATTCTCAAAAATTTGGTATTTATAGAAAATTTCTCAGAAATTTGTTATTTATAGAAAATTTCTCAGAAATTTAGTATTTATAGAAAATTCTCAGAAATTTGGTATTTATAGAAATTTCTGAGAAATTTGGTATTTATAGAAAATTTCTGAGAATTTTGGTATTTATATAAAATTTCTCAGAAATTTGGTATTTATAAAAAATTTCTCAGAAATTGGGTATTTATAGAAAATTTCTCAGAAATTTGGTATTTATAGAAAATTTATCCAGAAATTTGGTATTTACAGAAAAATTTCTCAGAAATTTTGGTATATATAGAACATTTTTCAGAAATTTGGTATTTATAGAAAATTTCTCAGAAATTTGCTATTTATAGAAAATTTTAACAGAAATTTGGTATTTATAGAAAATTTCTCAGAAATTGGGTATTTATAGAAAATTTCTCAGAATTGGGTATTTATAGAAAATTTCTCAGAAATTTGGTATTTATAGAAAATTTCTTAGAAATTTGATTGTTATATAAAATTTCTCAGAAATTTGGTATTTATAGAAAAATTTCTCAGAAATTTTGTATTTATAGAAAATTTCTCAGAAATTGGGTATTTATAGAAAATTTCTCAGAAATTGGGTATTTATAGAAAATTTCTCAGAAATTTGGTATTTATAGAAAATTTCTCAGAAATTTGGTATTTATAGAAAATTTCTTAGAAATTTGATTGTTATAGAAAATTTCTCAGAAATTTGGTATTTATAGAAAAATTTCTCAGAAATTTGGTATTTATAGAAAATTTCTCAGAAATATGGTATTTATAAAAATTTTTCAGAAATTTTGTGTTTATAGAAAATTTCTCAGAAATTTAGTACATATTTATAGAAAATTTCTCAGTAATTTGGTATTTATAGAAATTTCTCAGAAATTTGCTATTTATAGAAAATTTTAACAGAAATTTGATATTTATAGAAAATTTCTCAGAAATTAGTTATTTATAGAAAATTTCTCAGAAATTGGGTATTTATAGAAAATTTCTCAGAAATTGGGTATTTATAGAAAATTTCTCAGAAATTGGGTATTTATAGAAAATTTCTCAGAAATTGGGTATTATAGAAAATTTCTCAGAAATTGGGTATTTATAGAAAATTTCTCAGAAATTGGGTATTTATAGAAAATTTTTACAGAAATTTAGTATTTATAGAAAATTTCTTTAAAATTTGGTGTTTATAGAAAATTTCTCAGAAATTTGGTATTTATAGAAAAATTTCTCAGAAATTTGGTATTTATGAAATTTCTCAGAAATTTGGTATTTAGAAAATTTCTTCGAAATTTGGTGTTCATAGAAAATTTCTCAGAAATTTGGTATTTATAGAAAATTTCTTAGAAATTTGATAGTTATAGAAAATTTCTCAGAAATTTGGTATTTACAGAGAATATCGTGGAATTATGACATTTATAGCAAATTTCTTAGAAATTTGGTGTTTATGGAAATTTCTCCGAAATTTTGTATTTTTAGTTAATTTTTCAGAAACTTTTTATTAATAGTAAATTTTTAGAAATTTGGTATTTATAAAAATTTATCAGAAATTTGGTTTTTATTGAAAAATCTTAAAATTCTATATGTATTAAACATTTTTTCAAATATTTATTTAATAAAAATTTCTTTATAATTTTGTATTTATAGCAAATCATTGAAATTTGTATTTGTAGAAAATTTCTCAAAAATTTGTGCTTATAGATGTTTTTGTTAGAAATTTGGTAATTTTAGCAAAATTTGTGGACATTTTGTATTTATAGAAAGTTTCTCAGAAATTTGGTATTTATAGAATAATTTGTAGAAAATTTATATTTCTAGACAATTTCTTCTTTTACGGAAAATTCTCCGAAATTTGGTATTTTTAGTAAATTTTTCAGAAATTTGGTATTATAAGAAATTTTTCAGAAATTTGTTATTTATAAAAATTTCTCAAAATTTAGTTTCTATTGAAAAATCTTCAAATTGTATATGTATTAAACATTTTTTCAAAAATTTATTTATTAAAAATTTCTTTTTAATTTTGTATATATATTCATTAAAATTTAGTATTTATAGAAAATTTCTCAAAAATTTGTGCTTATAGAATTTTTTTTTTGAAATTTGGTTATTATAGCAAAATTCGTGGACATTTTGTATTTATAGAAAGTTTCTCAGAAATTTGGTAGTTCCCAGCAAAATTTCCCATTACCAAATAACCTGACGGGTAAGCTAAATTCAAATCTAGTAACTGCTTATAATTTGGCCTCCCTTCGAATTATTTTTACACATGCATGTCATTGGAGGAAAGTGCTTCCACTCAAGCATACCAGAAGCTGAAAAATAACCACTTACCTCCACGCTTACAATTATTAAAAAGTAAGCGTGGACGTAAGTAATACTTTTATGAGTGTGTTTGTGGGTCGTAGATATTTCTGAGTTGCTACTGCTTGTTCACCACCATCAGTGGTGGCATGCGGTGAGAAAGTAGAAGAGCGTAAAATTGGGAAGAGCGTAATATTGGGATGAGCGCAACATTGGGTAGAGCGTATAACTGTGAGGGAGTAGTTATCGATTGTTGACCTCCTGGTTTCGTAGTTTAGCATCACAGCCATTCAACTGAATACCAACTACAACGTATATACGTAAATCATTTAAGTAAAAATCATTTAACGAAATGTTTATAAATAAAAATAAGATTTTCTAAATTAGATTACTAGCAATAACTTATTTTTGTCATTATTTTGTTAGTCGTTATTTATTTACCGAAAGTAATGCTGGCTATAATGAGATATCATTACCTGGTAATGCAGGTGGTAATGACATGTACTTACCAAGATTTTGCTGGGTTATAGAATAATTTGTAGAAAATGTATATTTCTACACAATTTTTTTTTACGGTATATTTCTTAGATGTGGGGTTTTTTCCAGAAAGCTCCGTGGAATGTTGGTATTTAAAAAAAATATATCATTATGGAATTTATAGAAACTTAATTTTTATTGATAAATTTCTTAAAAATATTGGATTTATTCAGTCAGAATTTATTTTGGTTTGACACCATATGTTTCAGTTACTGTCTATTACAAAAAAGTAATAGAAACAAATTCAAAAATTGGTAGAGAGATTTAATGCTTGGTAGAATTGACTGCAGTTTCGATAGGCACCACTCTATCATCTTCAGAATTCAGTAGCAATAGTGTATGTCTTTAACTTAAATCAGCTGAAATACTTGAGGAAGCAGTAAATTGAATTTAACAAGAACTGCTAACCAAACCCGTATTTTGCCGAACTAAGTCAACATACTAAAACTCTCATACCAATACATTTTTGTTAATTTAAACAATGTATTGTATTTGTTTCTATTACTTTTTTGCAATAGACAGAAAGTAACTGAAACATATTGTCTCAAACCAAAATAAATTCTGACTGAATAACAAAAGCACAGACCAATATTGTATTTGTTGAAGTTTTTTTTTGAAATTTTGTATCTACTGAAACTCTCTTTGAATTTTATTTTGAATCTATTATTAAAAATTTGCTTAGAAAATTGGTAGCTGAAGAAAAATACTTAGAAATTTGATATTTATTACAATATTTCTTACCTTAAGAAAAAAAATCGCTTCTGTAGTATATTTTCTGGAAACATATTATATTTGAGAAAAATTACTTTTTTCCTATAGGAAGGAAAACAAATTAAGTAGCCGATTTAAATATTTCCCCGTTTTTAAAGATAATTTGCCCCAAAACTCCGAAAAAATAACATTGATAAGAGAGATATTCAAACTTTTTTTCCGGTATGTAAATATAAAATATTTGCATCAAAGTATATTTTATTTCAATTTTGATCCCAAACATATTTTGTTTCCTGTTTTTTTCTCCGTGTAGAAATTAGTTATTTATAAAAATGTTTTAAAATTTGCTATTTAATTTAAATTTAGAAATTTGGTATTTATTGATACATTTCTTTGAAATCTTGTATTTATTAACAAATTTAAAAGAGATGGTGTCTATTGAAAAGTGGTTAGAAATTTGGTATTTCTAGAAAATTTCTTAGAAATATAGTATTTGTAGAAAGTTTTGTTGAGAATTTAGTATTTAATGAAAATTTCTAAGAAAAATAATATTTGTGGAAAATGGCTTAAAAATTTAGTTTTTATTAAAAATTCCTTTAAAATTTGATATTTATACAAAATTTCTTAAATATTTCGTGCATAAAGAAAATTTCTTACATATTTTCCATCCTTCATAAAATATCTTTCAACCCAGCAATGTCCCTGTTTCTATAACTGTGGACAACATGTCAAACCCTTCCAAAGCATGAATATTTTAAAAGTGGCATAACATAAACCACCCTTTTTCACAGGAATACCTTCCGGCTAGGTAATATCCTTTACACAAATGTGCCTTGCAAACAGAATCAATTAAAAAGTGATTCAATATTACTGAATTGACAACATTAGAGGCTTCTTAGCAACATCAATATCTTTTTGTTCCTTTTTGTAATTGATTTTTTTTAATTAATTAAAAAACATGAATCCTGACAAGGATACCAATCAAAATTAGCCGATGGTGCAAGGAAGAGTAATGGGTAGTTGGGCAGAGAGGGAGAGAACAGAAGATAATTTAGGCTTCTTCATTAGCCAACATAAAAATCATCATCCTCATTGTTTAACAATAATTTTAAGCAAAAACTGGGTAGGTTGTTTATGGAAGATTTTTACGGCACCACATTGTGTGGCTGCTGCTGATGGTGATGATGACGATAATGGGGGTGGGATATCAACCCTTAAAGGAAAGATAATCTAAGATGTCTTCAAAAAACGATAAATGATGAGTTTCGGATGACCGATGAAAAGGAAGCCACATAGACAGGAAACAATCCGCGCCCCTAACAAAATACCACATTAAAGCGCAATCAGTAAAAATTTCTTTAAAAAAAGTTTTAAATTCACAAATTCTATGATTTGTTCTATAAATTCTATATTTCTATGAAATGTTCTATAGATACTAAATTTCTAATACATGTTCTATATATTCTAAATTGTTATAAATACTCGTACAAGAAATTGTCTATAAACACAAAATTTCGAAGAAATTTTCTATAAATACAAAATTTCGAAGAAATTTTCTATAAATACAAAATTTCGAAGAAATTTTCTATTAATACAAAAATTCGAAGAAATTTTGCAGAAATTTTCTATAGATACAACATTTCGAAAAATTGTTCTATACATACAAAATTTCTAGGAAATTTTCTATTAATACAACATTTCTAGGAAGTTTTCTATTAATACAAAATTTCTAGGATGTTTGTATAATTAGAAAATTTCTATAAATAGAAAATTTTTAGAAAATTTTCTATAAACACAAAATTTCCAGGAAATTTTCTATAAATACACAAATTCTATTTTGTAGTTTTGGAAATACAAAATTTTCTATAAATACAAAATTTCTAGGAAATTTTCTATAAATACAATATTTTTATAAATACAAAATTTCAATAAATGTAAAATTTCTAGAAAATTTTCTATAAATACAACAATTCTAGGAAATTTTCTATAAATACAAAAATGCTAGGAAATTTTCTATAAATACAAAATTTCTGGGAAATTTTCTATAAATTCAAAATTTCTGGGAAAAATTCGAAATTTTTTATAAATACCAAATTTCTAGGAAATTTTCTATAAATACCAAATTTCTAGGAAATTTTCTATAAATACAAAATTTCTAGGAAATTTTCTATAAATACCAAATTTCTAGGAAATTTTCTATAAACACAAAATTTATAGGAAATTTTCTATAAATACAAAATTTCTCAGAAATTTTCTATAAATACAAAATTTCTCAAAAATTTTCTGTAAATACAAAATTTCGAAGAAATTTTCTATAAACAAAAAATTTGGAAAAAAAAATGTATACAAACAAAAAATTTCGAAGAAAACCCAAATTTTCGAAGAAATTTTCTATAAATACAAAATTTTTTAGAAATTTTCTGTAACTGCACAATTTCGAAGAAATTTTCTATAAATACAATATATTTAGGAAATTTTTTTATAAATCCAAAATTTAAATTTTTTTATAAATACAAAATTTTTAGGATATATTTTACAAATACAAAATTTCTATAAATAATATAAAGAAAACATTTGGCAAAAATTTTCCAACAAAAAAAAATTCCTATGAAATTTTCTTAAATTAAAATTTTCTATAAATAAAAAATTCTAGGAAATTTTCTATTAATACAAAATTTCTATGATATTTTCGATAAATACAAAATTTCTAAGAAATTTTCGATAAATACAAAAATTTCTAGAAAATTGTGTATATATACAAAATTTCTAGGAAATTTTCTATAAATACAAAATTTCTAGGAAATTTTCTATTAATACAAAATTTCTAGGAAATTTTCTATAATTACAAAATTTCTAGGAAATTTTCTATAAATACAAAATTTCAAGGAATTTTTCTATAAATACAAAATTTCTAGGAAATTTTCTGTGAATACAAAATTTTTAGGAATTTTTCTATAAATACAAAATTTCTAGGAAATTTCCTATAAATACAAAATTTCTAGGAAATTTCCTATCAACACAAAATTTCTAGGAAATTTTCTATAAATACAAAATTTCTAGGAAATTTTCTATAATTACAAAATTTCTAGAAAATTTTCTATAATTACAAAATTTCTAGGCAATTTTCTATAAATACAAAATTTATAGGAATTTTTCTATAAATACAAAATTTCTAGGAATTTTTCTACAAATACAATATTTCTAGGAAATTTTCTATAAATACAAAATTTCTAGGAAATCTTCTATAAACACAAAATTTCTAGGAAATTTTCTATAAATACAAAATTTCTAGAAATTTCCTATAAATGCAAAATTGCTAGGATTTTTTTAAATGCAAAACTTCTTGGAAATTTTCTATAAATACAAAATTTCTAAGAAATTTTCTATAAATACAAAATTTCTAAGAAATTTTCTATAAATACAAAATTTCTAAGAAATTTTCTATAAATACAAAATTTCTAAGAAATTTTCTATAAATACAAAATTTCAAAGAAATTTTCTATAAATACAAAATTTCTAAGAAATTTTCTATAAATACAAAATTTCTAAGAAATTTTCTATAAATACAAAATTTCTAAGAAATTTTCTATAAATACAAAATTTCTAAGAAATTTTCTATAAATACAAAATTTCTAAGAAATTTTCTATAAATAAAAAATTTCTAAGAAATTTTCTATAAATACAAAATTTCTAAGAAATTTTCTATAAATACAAAATTTCTAAGAAATTTTCTATAAATACAAAATTTCTAGGAAATTTTTTATGAATAAAAAATTTCTTGGAAATTTTCTATAATACAAAATGTCTACGAAATTTTCAATAAATACGAAATTATCTATAATTACAAAATTTCTCAGAAATTTTCTATAAAAAAAACATTAAGACAACATTGTAAAAGAAAGGATGTCGCAAACTTCATGCAACCTTATGCCTTTCTCTAAGTGTATTGAATGCTTTGGCCTCGATAAGCGCATATTTATGTTAAAGTTTGTTGAAGATCTGCTGTAGACTTATGCATTTATGCATATGCTTTTTGCCGCACATAAAAGGATAATGAAAAATGTTGGCAACGAGTTAATTGAGTAACAAATACATTTATGTTAACCTTAAAACAGAGCACAGACATGAAGCCTGATAGAGAGAGAAGTCCAAGAGACGATTTTCGAAGATTGTTTCAAACATAAGTAAGAAATAAGAGAAAATTTTACTTCGTGGTTAACTCAATTTGTTTTAGAAGAATGCGAAAAGAAATTTTTTTGTGGAGTGGTAACAGAAGAGGCATATAGAGCACGAAGGACAGACAGGCATAGCCTCATGTTCCCTAAGTTCAACAGGTAGAAAGCCTTGAGCTTTTGCTGGCTGAAGATGGTAGTTTTCCGAGAAGCAACAGTTACCAAAAGCTCATTTGTTATAATATGCATTAAGTATGCGTCAAAAGAGAGAGAGAGGATGGCTGAGAGAGCAAAATTGGATGGCTGAGAAGTGTTATAAGTATTTCTTAAACCTTACAATTTAATAGTAATTTCTGAGAATTAAAGCGAAAAAGATCTATATTTCTCTTGGAAAACAATATAAAAATTTGAAAAATTAAGTTTGGACTCCATTACCTTAATTCCTCCCTGACTGTGGGAAGCGACGAGCCGAAGTCTACAAACAAAACAGGGTCATCAAGGGTATAAAAAAAATGTATTGCTATTCTGCGCATGTCAAGAGATTACCACAGATTTGAGAAATGATTTTTTTCCAACAGAGGTAAAGAGCAACACGTGTTTCATTTGTCTCCAAAAATATCTTAGGAAAGCAAAGTTGCATCTTTTGTATGTGAGATGCATTGAACACCGGCAGGTTTATATACAGTGTGACTGTTGGCATGTTGGGTCAGGCTTGGCGGCAAAACTATAATAACATTTACCCGAATTTTTAACCCGATCTGCCTAGAATCACATTCTGATTCGGTTTATAAATTTCCATCTGCAATCTGTCTGTTGATGTATTAAAGATATCTACGAAATTTGCCAGAAACTTATTTTTTCTGCTTAAGAACGATCCCCATTTCAAATTTAGATCTACATATTCTCCATATTTGGGGTATTTCAAGTTCAGTTTCTTTTACAGAAGTATTATATCCCTAAGAAATTTTCTCAAATTACAAATGTCTAAAAAGTGTTCTAAAAACACCAAATTTTGAACCAAACTTTAAGAAATTTATCAATAAATCCCAAGAAAAGAACAAATTTTTAAATCAGAATATTTTCAATACCAAATTTCAAAGAATTTTTCTTTTAAAAGCAAATCAAAAAAGATCTATAATCACCATATAACTAAGAAATTGTATACAAATATCAAAATTAAAAAAAAAAAATCAATAAATATCAAATTAGTTTTATATAAATATCAATTTCTAAGATATTTAAAAAATACATTTTCTGAGAAATTTTCTAAAAATACCAAATTTTGACAATTTCTAAGAAATGTTCTATACATAAAAAGTTTCTAAGAAATTTTCTGTAAATGAAAAATTTCTAAGAAATTTTCTATAAATGAAAAATTTTTAAGACATTTTCTATAAAAACAAATTCTAACATATTTTCTATAAATGAAAAATTTCTAAGAAATTTTCTATAAAAAAAAATTCTAAGAAATGCTCTATAAATAAAAAAATTCAAAAAAATTTTCTATAAATAAAAAATTTCTAGGAAATTTTCTATAAATAAAAAATTTCTAGGAAATTTTCTATAAATAAAAAATTTCTAAGAAATTTTCTATAATACATTTCTAAGACATTTTCTATAAATGAAAAATTTTTAAGAAATTTTCTATAAAAAAAAATTCTAAGAATTTTTCTATAAATGAAACATTTCTAAGAAATTTTCTATAAATAAAAAATGTCTAAGAAGTTGCTATGAAATTTTGAAATTTTCTATATAAAAAATTTCTAAGAAATTTTCTATAAATACAAAATTTTTAAGAAATTTTCTATAAATTAAAAATTTCTAAGAAATTTTCTATAAATAAAAAATGTCTAAGAAATTTTCTATAAATAAAAAATGTCTAAGAAATTTTCTATCAATAAAAAATGTCTAAGAAATTTTCTATAAATAAAAAATTTCTATGAAATTTTCTATATAAAAAATTTCTAAGAAATTTTCTATAAATACAAAATTTTTAAGAAATTTTCTATCAATAAAAAATTTCTATGAAATTTTCTATAAATAAAAAATTTCTATGAAATTTTCTATAAATAAAAAATTTCTATGAAATTTTCTATAAATAAAAAATTTCTATGAAATTTTCTATAAATAAAAAATTTCTATGAAATTTTCTATAAATAAAAAATTTCTATGAAATTTTCTATAAATAAAAAATTTCTATGAAATTTTCTATAAATAAAAAATTTCTATGAAATTTTCTATAAATAAAAAATTTCTAAGAAATTTTCTATAAATAAAAAAATCTAATTAATTTTCTATAAATAAAAATCTTCCAAGAAATTTTCTATAAATAATTTTTTTTCAAATTTCTGGTTGTATTGGTAATGTTCAACATTGAAAATTTTTAATTAATAAAACAAAAAATCTATTTACAGCAAATTTTATATAAATATCATGATCCAAGTAGAGATACTTTTTTCAATAGCCTTTTTTGACAGATCACGTGTGAGTCGTGTCATGCTGTCATGTTATTTTTGTTAAGTATTGTTTGGCATTTCATCATGGAAAGACTTACGCCTAAACAACGTTTACGCGTGTCATTCGCCAGATACCAGTCGAAATGCTAGACATTTGATAGACATAATCTTCAAAAAATAAATGCCAAAGAATGTTCTTTCAAATGATAATAAACATTCCGCATTCAATTTGAATTTTCTGTGTTTTTTCTTTAAAAAAGTAGGGAACCTCGAAATGTATCACCCTATATAAAATTTCTAAAAATTCTTTATAAATACCAATTTTCTGAGAATTTTTCTACAAACACCAAATCTTGAAGACATGTGTATATTTTTAATAAACAAATAAATACTTAAATTCTGTACTCACCATTTTCTATTTAGAAAAAAAAATCAAAAAATTCAAAAATTCTATAAAAAAAAACATAAATAAAAAGGGCTTAAACATATTTCTATAAATAACAAACGTAAGAGAAAACATTTTCAATAAACAATAAAATTTTCTATAAATACCAAATGTCAGAGATATTTTTAATAAACAACAAAATTCTAATAAATCTTTACAAAAATATAATGGTAATTTCGAGAAAAAATCTAAACATATCAACTTTTTATATAAAAAAAAACTAAATTTTGAGAATTTTTTCAATAAATAACAAATTTCAAAGAATTTTTTAAATTCCAAATTTCCAAGATTTTTTTGTAAATAATAAGTTAATAAAAAATCTATAAATACCAAATTTTATATAAATATCTTTATTTGAAGAAATTTTCAAACCAAATTAAAAAATTGTCTATAAATACCAAATGTCAGAGATATTTTTAATAAAAAACAAAATTCTAATAAATCTTTACAAAAATATAATGGTAATTTCGAGAAAAAATCTAAACATATCAACTTTTTATATAAAAAAAAAACTAAATTTTAAGAATTTTTTCAATAAATAACAAATTTCAAAGAATTTTTTAAATTTCAAATTTCCAAGATTTTTTTATAAATAATAAGTTAATAAAAAAATCTATAAATACCAAATTTTATATAAATATCTTTATTTGAAGAAATTTTCAAACCAAATTAAAAAATTGTCTATAAATACCAAATGTCAGAGATATTTTTAATAAACAACAAAATTCTAATAAATCTTTACAAAAATATAATAGCAATTTCGAGAAAAAAATCTAAACATATCAACTTTTTATATAAAAAAAAATAAATTTTAAGAATTTTTTCAATAAATAACAAATTTCAAAGAATTTTTTAAATTCCAAATTTCCAAGATTTTTTTGTAAATAATAAGTTAATAAAAAAATCTATAAATACCAAATTTTATATAAATATCTTTATTTGAAGAAATTTTCAAACCAAATTAAATTTTTTCGATAAATATTATTAAAGTTCTAAAAAATTCTATTCAAATTTTTCAATTTTTTTAGAATTTTTCTATAAATACCAAATTTTGAAGAAATGTACGAATATATATGTTTAATAAACAAACATCAAAATTGTGTATATTTTTCAAAAAGAATTACCAAATTTCTAAAAAAAATTATAAATATTTTTTTTGTTTCTGTAAATAACAAACAACAGAGAAATTTTTTAATAGACTTTTGAAATTTTTTTCTATAAATACCAAATGTCAAAGATATTTTTAATAAACACACAAATTCTAATAAATGTTACAAAAAATTATAATCGCAATTTCTAAAAAGAATTTTAATAAAAATAAATATAAATAATATTATTTATTTATTTATATGAATTACAATACAAAGTAAATTTATATTCTAATTTAAAGGTCCAGGGATAGGCCGGGTAACAAAGATCATATGGCTAAATGTTTGCAGCGACAGACCAGAGCCTCTGGTGGGAATCGAACCCACGACCCCCAAACTCATAGGCGAGTACGCTACCAACTCGCCTACTGGGGCGCTCATAAATAATATATTTTAAGAATTTGTTCGAAAAAAAAAAAACAAAATTTGTAAACATTTTTTCTAAAGAATGTATTAAAAAACACCAAATTTTATATAAATATCAAAATTCCAAGAAATTTTCAATAATTACAAAATTTCCTTTTTTCTATGAATATAAAATTTCTAAAAAAATTCCATAAATACCAATCTTCTGAGAATTTTTCTATTAATACCAAATTTTTAAGATAAATATTTTTGATAAATACACAAATTCTGACATTACTCAAAATTTTATGTTTAGAAAAAATTCAAAATTTCTTTAAAAAAAAATCTGTAAATAAAAAGGTTTTAAAAATATTTCTGTAAATAAAAAACGTAAATAAAAACGTAAGAATTTGTTAAATACCAAACTTCTAAGAATTTTTTTGTAAATAATAAATTAATAAAAAAAATGTACAAATATCTCAATTCAAAGACATTTTCATACCAAATTTAAATTTTTTTTCTATAAATATTAAATTTCTAAAAATTCTATAAATTCCAATTTCGTTAGATTTTTTTAAAAAATAACACGCAAATTTTGTATATCTCCCATCAAAAAAAAAACATATTTCTTAAAAAATATATAATTAGTTTTTTATTTGTTTCTGTAAATAACAAACGAAAGAGAATTTGTTTTTATTGACTTTTTTGTACACTTCTATAAATACCAAATGTCGAAAATATTTTTAATAAATACACAAATTCTAATAAACTTGTTTAAAAAATATTGCAATTTCTAAAAATACTTTTTAAAAATACCAAATTTTAATAAAACTAAGTATAAATAATATCATTTAATAATTTGTTCGAAAAAAAAACAAAATTTGTAAGAATTTTTTCTAAAGAATTAATAAAAAAATGTATATATACCAAATTTTATAAATAAATATCAAAATTCTAAGAAATTTTTAATAAATACGAAAATTTTACTTTTTTCCAATAAATATCAAATTTCAAAAAAAAATTTATCTAAATTTTAAGATACATATTTTTAATAAATACTCAAATTCTGTACATTACTCAAAATTCTCTATTTGAAAAAATTCAAAATATCTATAAAAAAAATCTATAGATAACAGTTGTTAAAAATATTTCTGTAAATAACAACCCTAAGAGAAAATTTTACGAATTTTTTCAATAAATAACAAATTTCTAAGAGTTTTTTTATATACCAAATTTCTAAGATTTTTTCAAATAATAAATTAATAAAAAAAATCTATAAATACCAAATTTTATATAAATATCTAAATTCAAAGGAAGTGCATACCAAATTAATTTTTTTTTATATATTTATTATTATTATATTTTATATATTTATTTTTATATTTATTTTTATAAATTTTTTTTTTTTGTAAATATTTAAAAAAAAATTGCAATTTCAAAAAAATATTTTAAAAACACCAAATTTTAATAAAAAATTTAAATAGTATACGTTGAGTTTTTTCTAAAAAAAAAAACAAAATTTCTATGAATTTTGTCTAAAGAATATATTAATAAAAACATCTATAAACACCAAATTTAATATAAATATAAAAATTCTAAGAAATGTTCAATAAATATCAAAGTTTAATTTATTCATACATATTAAATACCAATTTTCTAAGAATTTTTCTGTAAATACTAATTTTGATGATACATATTTTTAAAAAATATTCAAATTCTATACATTTCTAAAAAAAAATCAAAAATTACAATATTTACAAAAAAAAATATGTGCAAAACTTTTTTTTTTGTAAATATCGAAAGAAAAATAAATTCTTCCATTGACTTTTTACAAAAAATTCGATGAATACCAAATGTCGAAAATGTTTTTAATAAATACTACATAAATTTCTAATAAATTTTCCCAAAAAAAGTCGCAATTTCCAAAAATAAAAATAAAAAACACCAAAATAAACGAAAATATATATACAAATTTTAAGATTTTTTTCAAAAAATACCAAATTTCTAAGAATTTTTCTAAATAATAAATTAATAAAAAAGATATATAAATACGACATTTTATATAAATATTAAAATTCAAAGATATTTTCAATGAACACAAAATTAAAATTTTTAAATTTCTATAAATAAATTTTTTTTGAGAATTTTTCAATAAATAACAAACTTTTAAGAGATTTTTTAATAAATATCCAAAGATTCTCTACATCATTTATTAATAAACACGTCGTGACCTTCATTCTAAAGTATGCTAAGTGTAAAAATTCAGTTTTTCAGGAAAGGTGATCAAAGATTGATGAATTTTTTAAATTTGTGTGGAATTCTTTTATAATGCAAATCGAATGACCAGTACTGTTTTGTGAATAAGTTTTGATTGGGTTGACGGATAAACACCAAATTCTGACTGAATATAATTTGGAATATTTCTAAATTTAAAATGCAATCTCCCTAAAACTATGCTAAGTCGACTTAGCATGTTTTAGAATGAAGGTAGCGACATAACAAATGTCTATTAAAATTGGATTTTGTATTGAATTTAAAATAAAAAAACTTGAACTTAAAAGACCCTAAGTCTGTCTCTCTGTCTTCTTCTTCCTTATACGAGTACACATAAGTTTTCATTTGTAAGTAAATAATTCTGCACGTATACATCTTTATAAATATTTTCCGCCAGCATGTTGTCAACAAACAGGACATATTTAAACTCTCCGGCTACACGTACCTTAGGACTTGTCCACGATTCATGCATTGATTCCTCAAGAAAAGAATTTATTGTATTTGCACAAAGGGAGAGGAGTATGACAGTGGACTTCTTGAAGCCCCATTGTCTACACTGAACGAATAAATATTGGTGGCGACTTCGTAACAAAGATATCACATTTCACAAAGTTTACTCGACTGCAATTTCCTTATTTGTTCTTAAGAATTTTCTTCTGTGTATTTGCTGCATAGTAATACAAAAAAGTTTTTTGTTTATATTTCTTAGCATCGCTATATGTGTGTGTGTGCAAGAAATGTGATTTAAATTCACTCTGCCAGAGCTTATTATTATAGTGAGCGTCAGTAGAGAGACAGTACCTGAAGGACTTACATATAGTCTACTTTTTTATGACGGGACTTATTTTCTCTAAGAGCTGAGGAAATCTCTCGAGACCGGAAAACCAAAAATTTAAAGCAAACATCTGTAAAACCATTATTCTTAATAGTGCAGATCATACCCCCAGTTTTTGGACTTTCTGTCGGCGCTCACTGTATACATGATTGTGAGTGAAAGTTCTTACTCCGTCGTCATGGTTTCAGTTGATACTGACTGCTCTTCGTATTCTATGGCACATTGCAGCCTGTCGAAATGTTTAAGACTGGAATTGAGGATGATAACTTTGTTTGGCACACAAAGACACTGACATATCTGCAGTAGAATATTTGCACACACACAGAAACCACTAAAACAAATTTCAAAATATTCACACTGTCTCACTTGAAACTATTTTCTATTTAAAAGTTTAAACTTGTGAAAATCGAAATATATATATGTGGATTTTTTTCTTCTTTGCGGAACTTTGCTAGTTTCATCTGTGCAACTGAGTCCATATCCAAAATGTGGACATACTGTAAACCTGAAATTAAAATGAATGAATGGTGATGTGGGACAATTCGAAAAAGTCGATGAAGTCATAGCTATTACAGTTTTATAGTCAATTCAAGGAATATTTTGTTAAGGTAAGTGATATATTTATGTATGTAAGTATTATATGAAATTGTTCTCTAAAAGCAAAAAATTCGTTACTTGAACGTAAAAATAGTATAAATTATGTAAAAACCAGTAAGGAAAGGCAGAAAGTCGGGCGGGGCCGACTATATAATACCCGACACCTCCCTAACAATGCGATAAGGGTTATTGCGATAATAATTTGGAATAATTGGTAAATGGGTAAGAACATATATATGCTGATATGTCTAATTCTGAACCGATAATCGCTAAATTAAGCAATATTCGTTCCTAAATTGAGAAACATCTTTCTGGAGAATTTTGTAATGATCGGAAGTAAAGTACAACTTCTATAGCGCTTTGTAACCAAATCAGGAGGAACATATATATGGAGCTTATATATAAATCTGAATCGATTTTCCCTGAATACTCATTCATGTAAAATAGAAACCTCTTTCTGTCGAATTTCGTACTGATCGGATATAAAATACAGTCTCTACAGCGCTTGAATGTCAAATCGGTGCTAACATATATATGGGGGCTATATCTAAATCTGAACCGATTTTCTCCGAATTTGGCAGTATTTCTTCATGTAATAAGAAACCTCTTTCTGCCAAATTTCGTACTGATTGGATATAAAATACAGTTTCTACAGCGCTTACATGTCAAATCGGGTGCAACATATATATGGGGGCTATATATAAATCTGAACCGATTTCCCCCAAATTTTGTATTGTATCTAAGTGTATCACGAGACTACTCTCTGTCAATTTTTGTACAAATCGGTTACAAAATGTTGTTTATACAGTGCATATATGCCAAATCGGAGGTACATATATATGGGACCTATATGTAAATCTGAACCGATTTTAACCAAATTCAATAGGGATCGTCCTTGGGCCTAAAAAAAGGTATGTGCAAAGTTTCGTTGAGATCGGACCATAATTGCGACCTGTACTTTGATTACAAGAATACGTCTACAGACGGACAGACAGACAGACAGACGGACATAGCTAAATCGACTCAGAAAGTGATTACAAGTCGATCGGTATAATAAACAATGGGTCTATCTCTTCTCCTTTTGGGTGTTACAAACAAATGCACAAAGTCATAATACCCTGTACCACAGTGTGGTGTAGGGTATAATTAATGAACACTCAGAAGAAGACTGAAATATGTTAACTATATAACCAAAAACATTTTATAGCCTAAAAGTATGCAATTACATTATTGAAACCACCTCAGCGCAAAAGTATCCCTTAAACCCGTTAGGATATGCTTCTAATTAGGGTTTGATAATTTTTATCGTTTCGAAGAAATTTTCTATATATACACATATTCGAAAAAATTGTCTATAAATACAAAATTTCGAAAACATTTTCTATAAATACAAAATTTCTAAGAAGTTTTCTATAAAAACAAAATTTCGAAGATATTTTCTATAAATACAAAATTTCGAAGACATTTTCTATAAAAACAAAATTTCGATAAAATTTTTTGCTAATACAAAATTTCGATGAAATTTTCTATAAATACAAATTTTACAGAAATTTTCTATAAATACAAAATTTCTAAAAATTTTCTATAAATAAAAAATTTCTAAGAATTTTCTATAAATACAAAATTTCTAAGAAATATTCTATAAATACAAAATTTCAAAGAAATTTTCTATAAGTATAAAATTTCGAAACAATTTTCTATAAATACAAAATTTCGAAGAAATTTTCCATAAATACAAAAGTTCTAGGAAATTTTCTATAAATATAAAATTTCGAAAAAAATTTCTATAAAAAAAAAATTCGAAGAAATTTCCTTTAATTACGAAATTTCGAAGAAATTTTTTATAAATACAAAATTTTGAAGACATTTTCTATAAATAAAAAATTTTGAAGAAATTTACTATAAAAAAAACTTGAAGAAATTTTTTATAAATACAAAATTTCCAAGAAATTTTCTATAAATACAAAATATCGAAGACATTTTCTATAAATACAAAATATCGAATAAATTTTCTATAAATAATAATTTCGAAGAAATTTTCTGCAAATACAATAAATATAAAATTTCGAATTTATTTCCTATAAATACAAAATTTGAAGAAATTTTCCATAAATACAAAATTTCGAAGAAATGTTCTATACATATCAAATATCGAAAAAATTTTCTAGAAATTTTTTATAAATACCAAATTTCGCAAAAATTTTCTATAAATTCAAAATTTCGAAGAAATTTTCTATAAATATCAAACTTCGAATAAATTTTCTATAAATACAAAATTTCAAAGACATTTTTTATAAATACAAAATTTCGAAGAAATTTTCTATAAATACAAAATTTCAAAGACATTTTTTATAAATACAAAATTTCGAAGAAATTTTCTATAAATACAAAATTTGTACGAAATTTTCTATAAATATAAAATGTCTACGCAATTTTCAATATATACAATATATCTACGAAAATTTTCTATAAATACAATACGTCTACGAAATTTTCTATAAAACAAAATTTCAAGATATTTTTTATAATTACAATATTTCGAAAATATTTTCAATAATTATCCAATTTCTAAGAAATATTTTAATAAATTTCAAAGATATTTTACCTCACACGTTATCTTGATAACCTAAAAGTATGCAATGATACATTGAAATCAAAGCAGGCCAAAAATATGCAATAAAATTTAAGATATGTATTGTATTGTTAGACCTTGAATTTAGTAAAGAAATCTGTAAAATAATTTTAGTTCTGAGAAAAAAACAATCGTAAATATTCTTCCCAGCAAATTTGACCACTTAGCTAAAACTGTAGTCCGTAAAGAATTTTCGTTAAAAGTTTTCATCGTAAAGTTATGCAATAAAACCGTTAGGTTATGCATTGTAATTTATCTTTGCTATGTTTTGCCCTTAACGTATTTCTATGATTTTGGATTTCAAATTTTACTGCGATAATCATCATTTCCGAGATTAAACAGAAATAATTGAAACCGAATTTTATGTCTGAGAAAAAACTGGGTTAATATTTTTCTCAAAAAATTGTTTTCTTTAAATATATCTGTTATTCCTAGAAAATTGCCAATAAACGTTATTTTCGTAGCCTTAAATTATGCTATGGACCAGCCCAAAAGTATGCCATACACCAGTTCGGTTATTCATTGTAATTGGACTTTGCTATATTTTTTCCCTATGAGTTTGTGAAATTTTGCTGAGATATTTATTAATTTTAATATTTAATTTGAAATATAATATTTGAAACTAATTTTTATTTCTGGGGAAAAATTGTGGTAAATATTTATCTCAAAAGGTTTAAACCCTTAGGTATATCTGTCACCTCTAAAAAATTTAAAAATAATCTATAAAGTCATAAACATTTTGGGAAATTTTTTATTGACATCTAGAAAAAATTGAAATATATAGCTAAAATGTTCCTCATAATAACATGTTTGCAAACAATTAAGAGTTTTAAAAATATCAAAGTATTGTTCGTAAGTTACAACGATTTTATGATGCTAACATTACAACAATTTCCAAAAAGTGTATCTATTCATTTCATTGAAAATTTTATAAAAAAAATCTATAATCTTCAAATTTCTAAGAAATTTAATATAAAAATCAAAATTTAAGAAAGATTCAATACATAACAAATTTCAAAATTTTTTTTTTATAATATAAAATTTCTAAACAAAAAGTCTAAAAATTGTCTGCAAATGTTTCTATAAAAATTAAAGTTTGAAAAAGTTTTTAGTAAATACCGAAATTTTACGAAACTTTTAGCAATAAATTAGCAATTTGTTTGAAAAAATATAAAAATTCTAAGAAATTTTCTATAAATATAAAATTTCACAAAATTTGTTCTATTATATGAATTCTGTATAAAAATCAAAAATTGAGAAAGATTCAATGCATAATAAATTTCAAAATTAATTTCTATAAATATAAAACTTGTAAAAAAAATTCAAAATTTTTTCTGGAAATTGTTCTATAAACATTAAATTTTAAAAATATTTTTAATAAATACCGAAATTCTAAGAAACTTTTTAATAAATTTGCAATTTGTTTGAAAAATTCCAAGAAATTCTCCATAAATATAAAATTTCAAAAATATTGGTTTTATAAACATTAAATTTCTAAGAAATTTCATATAAATACCGAGTTCCTGTGAAATTTTCTATAAATACCAAATTCTGAAAATATTTTCAATAAGTGTGTTGTTGTTGTTTATTGTTGGTCTGTGCTTTTGTTATTCAGTCAGAATTAATTCGGTTGACGACTATATTTTTAAATAAATACCGAAAGTCGAAGAAATTTTTTAAAAATTTTCGAAATACAAAGTAAAATAATATGAACAAAATTGCTGCCGAGATAACATCCATATTTCCCATGATGTCTGCAAATGTTGCTATGAGCTAATTTTTGATAAAAACCTTTTTATTCTTTATTCTCTAAAAATTTTGAATATATTAATTTTTTCTTTAAACTCTTTAATATTAGTAAATATTCAGAAAGCATACGGACGAAATTGCAGGCAAACCGGTAAATAATAATGTCACATTCACATTCACATTACATAATTATTTATCTTCACTTGAGTCTGATATAGAGTCTACTTTAATAAATATGACAAAATTCCTAAAAGTATACTACCCAAAAAAGTCTCGCTGCATTGATATCAACGTCTAGAGTATTTTATATGGAATACTGTGGGGTCGTCCTTGCTGAAGCAATCAGATTTGCCAGGGATCCTTCCTCTAAGCTTAAATCGCTATAAAGACTTTATATATAAACAATTTGAAACACTTTAATTCTAATGTTTTTTACGTTTTTTAATTTATCTTCACTTAAGACTAAACTATAGCATACTTTCAGACATAATTCCCCAAAGTATGCTATGTAAGTGTCTCGCTGCTGTGATAACTGCGAAACACAATATATGAATTATTTTATATGGCATCCTTTTAGGACGTTTTCGTTGAAACAAAAAATTGAGTAAATCTCTACGAGTATCACATTTTAAAACAGACAAAACTTCGATAATTTTTAGTATATGTTAATTTGTAACATAATTTTTGGAGGGGTAGCGGAATGAGTTAGTCGCTGGAGTCTTTGGAGACAAAGATTTACCCTTTAAGCTTTATTCCCTAGAAATTTTTTATATTTAATATTTTTTTAAACTAAAATTTTTTTGTTAATCAGAATTATCTAGAAGAACTCGCCGGCAAAATCTAAAATAATGGTTATCCTTATTCACATTTTTTTGTTTATCTTCACTTGAGACAAAAAATAAAGCCCTCTTATGGGAATGTGATAAAATTCTCAGAAGTATGCTATACAAAAGTGTCGCTGCTTTGATAACTGCGAAACACAGCGTCTGTAGAACTTTGTATGGCATACTTTGTGGGCGGCCTTGTTGAAGCAATCAAATATTATTAGCATCCTATTTATTTACTTTGATGTCTGCGACTAGTGTTTGTTTAAGACACATACAAACAAACTATAGATTATTTGTTCAAGAAATTTATATCACATTTTATGATAGAAAACTTCACACATTATATATTTTCATTTTTGACGCCAACGGAAAGAGCTACACGAACGAGTCCGTTAAGGAAAAATTTCACAAGGATTTCGTTTTGCAAAAATTCTCTAGACAAACTTGCAGACAAAGCAATAAATATTGGCATTTCATATTCACATTTTTTATTTATCTCACTTGAGACTGAAATACAGCCTACTTAAAGAAATACGAGAAAAATCCCAGATGTATGCTATATAAATATCTCGCTGATTTCATAACTGCGAAACAAGGTCTGGAGAATTATGTATGGCATACTTTGAGGGGGTCTTTGCTGAAGCCATCAAATATTATTAGCTTCATATTTATTTACTTTGATGTCTGCGACTAGTGTTTGCTTTAGACACATAACAAATATTTATTTAAAAAATCTATATCCCATTTTATACCTTAAATAATTGTAATATATTTAAAATGTTCACGTCAATTTTGGGGCTTGGGAGGAATGCTAAAAAATCCAACATAATGGCAATGTATATACACATTTTTTATTTATCTTCACTTGAGACAAAAAACCTACTTTCAGAAATGTGATAAAATTCCCAAAAGAATACTATATAAATATTTCGCTGGAGTATTTTGTATGGCATACTTTTAGGATTGCTGAAGCAATCAAACACGATTAGTATCATATTTATTTGCGTTTGATGTCTGGTACTAGAGTGTGCTTTAATCACATACAAATTATTATTTATTCAAGAAATCTATATAAAATTGTATGCCAGACAAAGAGCCAAGAACAAGATGTAAGATAAAACTGATAGCTTATCATTTAAAGACATTAATAATTATTGCTGAAAGGTTTCGTCGGCAGTGAAGCTTATGTCTGTAAATTTTGCAATGTTAAATGTATTACATTAATTTTAGTGAGAAAAATATGGCTAAGGCTATACACGTGTTGACAGTAGTAAATGGGGTTTATGTCTGCGGTAATAATTTGATTCCATCGCCAATTAGTGAAAACACCAATTAAATCTTTAACCCTTTATAGGTTATTTTTTGCTAATGTACTGTCATTTTATTCAATATTGTGTTAATAAAATAAAAATTCAGAAACCTCTTTGATTCAACCCAAAAAGGCTCACTTCAGTTTTGGCATTTTAAAGCACCCTCAAAGTATGCCAAGGAAATTTACCTAAATGTTCCCATTCGAATTCCATTAAATTATATAATATCATGGGTAATCTGAGTGAAATAAAAATATGTTTTAAATTATTTTTAAAATAAGTATTGTTTTGTATATACATTTTAAATAAAAGTAAGCAAAAGCTTTGTATCCGAGGAGAATGCATTATTCTTCGTTAAAAATTACTTATTTAAACTCCCACAAGTAGTAACAAAGACTAAAGTAAAATAAAAGTAGGCAACAAAATATTAGTCTAGTGTCGAAAAACTCCAAAATGTATGCTTTATTCTTAATATTTAATTTTTATTTTTGTTAACCATAAACAATTTCCAAGAAACTTTCTGTATATAAAAAATGTCAATGACATTCTCTATGAATAAAAATTTAAAAGAAATTTTCTATAAATAAAAATTTAAAAGAAATTTTCTTTAAATGAAAATGTCACAAAAATTTCTACAAAATAGAAAATATCTCTATAAATAGAAAATATCTTTGAAATTTTTTTATTAAAAAATTTTCGATTTATAGAAAATATCGTTGAATTTTTTTTGACATTTTTATTTAAAGAAAATTTCTTTTAAAATTTTATTTCTAGAAAATTTCTTTTCTAAATTTTCTATTTATAGAAAATGTCTTTGAAATTTTTGTGACATTTTTATTTAAAGAAAATTTCTTTTAAAATTTTATTTATAGAAAATTTCTTTTCTAAATTTTCTATTTTTAGAAAATGTCTTTGAAATTTTTTATTTATAGAATATAAATAGACATTTTCAGAAAACTTTGTCATTTCGTCCGTCGCCGTTTAAAGATTTAAAATATAATTTTGATGTTTGAGAAAGACATTTCGAGGAACCATTTGTAAATATTTTTCTTAAAAAATTTGAGTCTTTAATTCCTTCTCATACCATTTGTATGTGCTTGCTTCGACAAAAATAATCGTTGTTAAAAATGTCTCTAGGCTCTCTCTCACACTTTTTATAAAAACTCAGCAGATTTCACAATATTAAACAAATTGTGTGAACGCATATCGCATACAGTACCTATTTGTTACAATTGGTTTTTGTCTTTTAGAAATTAAGAAATTTTCTATAAAGAAAAAATTTCTAAGAAATTTTCTATAAATAAAAAAGTTCTAAGAAATTTTCTATAAATAAAAAAGTTCTAAGAAATTTTCTATAAATAAAAAAGTTCTAAGAAATTTTCTATAAATAAAAAAGTTCTAAGAAATTTTCTATAAATAAAAAAAATCTAAGAAATTTTCTATAAATAAAAAAGTTCTAAGAAATTTTCTATAAATAAAAAAAATCTAAGAAATTTTCTATAAATAAAAAAGTTCTAAGAAATTTTCTATAAATAAAAAAGTTCTAAGAAATTTTCTATAAATAAAAAAGTTCTAAGAAATTTTCTATAAATAAAAAAAATCTAAGAAATTTTCTATAAATAAAAAAGTTCTAAGAAATTTTCTATAAATAAAAAAAATCTAAGAAATTTTCTATAAATAAAAAAGTTCTAAGAAATTTTCTATAAATAAAAAAGTTCTAAGAAATTTTCTATAAATAAAAAAGTTCTAAGAAATTTTCTATAAATAAAAAAGTTCTAAGAAATTTTCTATAAATAAAAAAAATCTAAGAAATTTTCTAAAAATTAAAAAGTTCTAAGAAATTTTCTATAAATAAAAAAGTTCTAAGAAATTTTCTATAAATAAAAAAGTTCTAAGAAATTTTCTATAAATAAAAAAGTTCTAAGAAATTTTCTATAAATAAAAAAAATCTACGAAATTTTCTATAAATAAAAAAGTTCTAAGAAATTTTCTATAAATAAAAAAAATCTAAGAAATTTTCTATAAATAAAAAAGTTCTAAGAAAATTTCTATAAATAAAAAAGTTCTATGAAATGTTCTATAAATGAAAAATTTCTAAGAAATTTTCTATAAATAAAAAAGTTCTAAGAAGTTTTCTATAAATAAAAAAGTTCTAAGAAATTTTCTATAAATAAAAAAGTTCTAAGAAATTTTCTATAAATAAAAAAAATCTAAGAAATTTTCTATAAATAAAAAAATTCTAAGAAATTTTCTATAAATAAAAAATTTCTAAGAAATTTTCTATAAACCAAAAATTTATAAGAAATTTTCTATAAATCAAAAATTTCTAAGAAATTTTCTATAAATAAAACAATTTGTAAGAAATTTTCTATAAATAAAAAATTTCTAAGAAATTTTCTATAAATAACAAATTTCTAAGAAATTTTCTATAAATAAAACAATTTGTAAGAAATTTTCAATAAATAAAAAATTTGTAAGAAATTTTCTATAAATAAAAAATGTCTAAGAAATTTATAGCTGTTTTGGTCGTTGACCTGTTGAGTATTCAGTTTTGGTTATTGTTCGGCTTGAGGCCCTTTTTTGTAATTAAATTACGATTTTATCTAGTTTTTATAATTATTTATTTTCGTTTTCCTGGAAAATAAAATCGTTTTTTAATTACAAAAAAGGACCTAAAATAAATTTCGAAGACATTTGCTATAAACAACAATTTTCTAAGATATTTTCTATAAATAAAAATTTGTTAAGAAATTTTCTACAATTTTTTATCGAAAATTTCTTAGAAATTTTTTATTTATAGAAAATTGCTCAGCAAATTTTTATTTATAGAAAATTTCTTAGAAAATTTCTTAGAAAATTTCTTAGAAATTTTTTATTTATAGAAAATTTCTTAGAAATTTTTTATTTATTGAAAATTTCTTAGAAATTTTCTAAGAAATTTTCTATAAATAAAAATTTGCTGAGCAATTTTCTATAAATAAAAAATTTCTAAGAAATTTTCGATAAAAAATTGTAGAAAATCTCTTAACAAATTTTTATTTATAGAAAATATCTTTGAATTTTTTTTGACATTTTTATTTAAAGAAAATTTCTTTTAAAATTTTATTTCTAGAAAATTTCTTTTCTAAATTTTCTATTTATAGAAAATGTCTTTGAAATTTTTTTGACATTTTTATTTAAAGAAAATATTTAAAGAAATTTTTTATTTATAGAAAATTTCCTAGAAATTTTTTATTTATAGAAAATTTCCTAGAAATTTTTTATTTATAGAAAATTTCCTAGAAATTTTTTATTTATAGAAAATTTCCTAGAAATTTTTTATTTATAGAAAATTTCCTAGAAATTTTTTATTTATAGAAAATTTCCTAGAAATTTTTTATTTATAGAAAATTTCCTAGAAATTTTTTATTTATAGAAAATTTCTTAGAAATTTTTTATTTATAGAAAATTTCCTAGAAATTTTTTATTTATAGAAAATTTCCTACAAATTTTTTATATATAGAAAATTTCCTAGAAATTTTTAATTTATAGAAAATTTCCTAGAAATTTTTTATTTATAGAAAATTTCCTAGAAATTTTTCATTTATAGAAAATGTCCTAGAAATTTTTTATTTATAGAAAATATAGAAAATTTCATAGAAATTTTTTATTTATAGAAAATTTCTTAGAAATTTTTTATTTATAGAAAATTTCTTAGAAATTTTTTATTTATAGAAAATTTCCTAGAAATTTTTTATTTATAGAAAATTTCCTAGAAATTTTTTATTTATAGAAAATTTCCTAGAAATTTTTTATTTATAGAAAATTTCCTAGAAATTTTTTATTTATAGAAAATTTCCTAGAAACTTTTTATTTATAGAAAATTTCCTAGAAATTTTTTATTTATAGAAAATTTCCTAGAAATTTTTTATTTATAGAAAATTTCCTAGAAATTTTTTATTTATAGAAAATTTCCTAGAAATTTTTTATTTATAGAAAATTTCCTAGAAATTTTTTATTTATAGAAAATTTCCTAGAAATTTTTTATTTATAGAAAATTTCCTAGAAATTTTTTATTTATAGAAAATTTCCTAGAAATTTTTTATTTATAGAAAATTTCCTACAAATTTTTTATTTATAGAAAATTTCCTACAAATTTTTTATTTATAGAAAATTTCCTAGAAATTTTTTATTTATAGAAAATTTCCTAGAAATTTTTTATTTATAGAAAATTTCCTAGAAATTTTTTATTTATAGAAAATTTCCTAGAAATTTTTTATTTATAGAAAATTTCCTAGAAATTTTTTATTTATAGAAAATTTCCTAGAAATTTTTTATTTATCGAAAATTTCCTAGAAATTTTTTATTTATAGAAAATATCCTAGAAATTTTTTATTTATAGAAAATTTCTTAGAAATTTTTTATTTATAGAAAATTTCTTAGAAATTTTTTATTTATAGAATATTTCTTAGAAATTTTTTATTTATAGAAAATTTCTTAGAAATTTTTTATTTATAGAAAATTTCTTAGAAATTTTTTATTTATAGAAAATTTCCTAGAAATTTTTTATTTATAGAAAATTTCCTAGAAATTTTTTATTTATAGAAAATTTCCTAGAAATTTTTTATTTATAGAAATTTTTTATTTATAGAAAATTTCTTAGAAATTTTTTATTTATAGAAAATTTCTTAGAAATTTTTTATTTATAGAAAATTTTATAGGAATTTTTTATTTATAGAAAATTTCTTAGAAATTATTTATTTATTGAAAATTTCGTAGAAATTATTTATTTATAGAAAATTTCTTAGAAATTTTTTATTTATAGAAAATTTCTCAGAAATTTTTTTTATAGAATATTTCTTAGAAATTTATAGAAAATTTCTTAGAAATTTTTAATTTATAGAAAATATTTTAGAAATTTTTTGTTTATAGAAAATATTTTAGAAATTTCTTAGAAATTTTTTTTATAGAATATTTCTTAGAAATTTATAGAAAATTTCTTAGAAATTTTTAATTTATAGAAAATATTTTAGAAATTTTTTGTTTATAGAAAATATTCTATAAATAAAAAATATCTAAGAAATTTTCTAAGAAATTTTCTATAAATAAAAATTTGCTGAGCAATTTTCTATAAATAAAAAATTTCTAAGAAATTTTCGATAAAAAATTGTAGAAAATCTCTTAACAAATTTTTATTTATAGAAAATATCTTTGAATTTTTTTTGACATTTTTATTTAAAGAAAATTTCTTTTAAAATTTTATTTCTAGAAAATTTCTTTTCTAAATTTTCTATTTATAGAAAATGTCTTTGAAATTTTTTTGACATTTTTATTTAAAGAAAATATTTAAAGAAATTTTTTATTTATAGAAAATTTCCTAGAAATTTTTTATTTATAGAAAATTTCCTAGAAATTTTTTATTTATAGAAAATTTCCTAGAAATTTTTTATTTATAGAAAATTTCCTAGAAATTTTTTATTTATAGAAAATTTCCTAGAAATTTTTTATTTATAGAAAATTTCTTAGAAATTTTTTATTTATAGAAAATTTCCTAGAAATTTTTTATTTATAGAAAATTTCCTAGAAATTTTTTATATATAGAAAATTTCCTAGAAATTTTTAATTTATAGAAAATTTCCTAGAAATTTTTTATTTATAGAAAATTTCCTAGAAATTTTTCATTTATAGAAAATTTCCTAGAAATTTTTTATTTATAGAAAATATAGAAAATTTCATAGAAATTTTTTATTTATAGAAAATTTCTTAGAAATTTTTTATTTATAGAAAATTTCTTAGAAATTTTTTATTTATAGAAAATTTCTTAGAAATTTTTTATTTATAGAAAATTTCCTAGAAATTTTTTATTTATAGAAAATTTCCTAGAAATTTTTTATTTATAGAAAATTTCCTAGAAATTTTTTATTTATAGAAAATTTCCTAGAAACTTTTTATTTATAGAAAATTTCCTAGAAATTTTTTATTTATAGAAAATTTCCTAGAAATTTTTTATTTATAGAAAATTTCCTAGAAATTTTTTATTTATAGAAAATTTCCTAGAAATTTTTTATTTATAGAAAATTTCCTAGAAATTTTTTATTTATAGAAAATTTCCTAGAAATTTTTTATTTATAGAAAATTTCCTAGAAATTTTTTATTTATAGAAAATTTCCTAGAAATTTTTTATTTATAGAAAATTTCCTAGAAATTTTTTATTTATAGAAAATTTCCTAGAAATTTTTTATTTATAGAAAATTTCCTAGAAATTTTTTATTTATAGAAAATTTCCTAGAAATTTTTTATTTATAGAAAATTTCCTAGAAATTTTTTATTTATAGAAAATTTCCTAGAAATTTTTTATTTATAGAAAATTTCCTAGAAATTTTTTATTTATCGAAAATTTCCTAGAAATTTTTTATTTATAGAAAATATCCTAGAAATTTTTTATTTATAGAAAATTTCTTAGAAATTTTTTATTTATAGAATATTTCTTAGAAATTTTTTATTTATAGAAAATTTCTTAGAAATTTTTAATTTATAGAAAATTTCTTAGAAATTTTTTATTTATAGAAAATTTCTTAGAAATTTTTTATTTATAGAAAATTTCTTAGAAATTTTTTATTTATAGAAAATTTCCTAGAAATTTTTTATTTATAGAAAATTTCCTAGAAATTTTTTATTTATAGAAAATTTCCTAGAAATTTTTTATTTATAGAAATTTTTTATTTATAGAAAATTTCTTAGAAATTTTTTATTTATAGAAAATTTCTTAGAAATTTTTTATTTATAGAAAATTTTATAGGAATTTTTTATTTATAGAAAATTTCTTAGAAATTATTTATTTATTGAAAATTTCGTAGAAATTATTTATTTATAGAAAATTTCTTAGAAATTTTTTATTTATAGAAAATTTCTCAGAAATTTTTTTTATAGAATATTTCTTAGAAATTTATAGAAAATTTCTTAGAAATTTTTAATTTATAGAAAATATTTTAGAAATTTTTTGTTTATAGAAAATATTTTAGAAATTTCTTAGAAATTTTTTTTATAGAATATTTCTTAGAAATTTATAGAAAATTTCTTAGAAATTTTTAATTTATAGAAAATATTTTAGAAATTTTTTGTTTATAGAAAATATTTTAGAAATTTTTTATTTATAGAAAATTTCTTAGAATTTTTCAATTTTAAGAAAATTTCTTAAAAATTTTTTATTTTTAGAAAATTTCTTAGAAATTTTTTTTGATAGAAAATTCCTTAGAAAGTTTTTATTTATAGAAAATTTCTTAGAATTTTTTTTATTTATAGAAAATTTCTTGGAAATTTTTTTATTAATAGAAAATAACTTTACTTTCTTGGAATAGACACAAAGTAAATGGAACATATGGTCTCAAACCAAAAGATAAATTCTGACTGAATAACAAAAGCACAGACCAACAATAAATAACAACAACACATTAATAGAAAATTTCTTAGAAATTTTTTTATTTATAGAAATTTCTTAGAAATTTTTTAATTATAGAAAATTTCTTAGGAATTTTTGATTTATAGAAAAATTCTTACGAATTTTTGATTTATAGAAAATTTCTTAGAAATTTTTTATTTAAAGAAAGTTTCTTAATTTAGAAAATTTCTTATTTTTAGAAATTTTCTTAGAATTTTTTTTATTTATAGAAAATTTCTTGGAATTTTTTTTATTAATAGAAAATTTCTTAGAAATTTTTTTATTTATAGAAATTTCTTAGAAATTTTTTATTTATAGAAAATTTCTTAGGAATTTTTGATTTATAGAAAATTTCTTACGAATTTTTGATTTATAGAAAATTTCTTAGAAATTTTTTATTTAAAGAAAGTTTCTTAATTTCTCAAAGACAAAAACCAATTGTAACCTAAAAAAATAGATACTGTATGCGATATGCGTTCACGAAATTTGTTTAATATTGTGAAATCAGCTGCATTTTTATCAAAAGTGTGAAAGAGAACCTATAGACATTTTTAACAACAATTAGTTTTGTCGAAGAAAGCATATACAAATTTTCTAGATTTCTATGAATTTTGGGTACACTTTATTGGTAGGAGAAGGAATTAAAGTCTCAAGTTTTTTAGGAAAAATATTTACCAAAGGGTTCTCAAAATTTCTTTCTCAAACATGGAAAATATATTTCAAATCTTTAAACGGCGACGGTCGAAAGACGAAATGACAAAGTTTTCCCTAAAGGTATGCAATGTTTTTACACTAATCCGTTAAAATATAGAATGGCAGTGCCTAAATAACTCCCTTAATGTGTTGCAGTTTTTGTAGCAAATGATTTATAGACTCCGTCCTAAACGTAGGCAATATTTTTTAGATTCTAACTTTTAAAAAGAGAGACAGAGTTTCCTTGTTCATTTAGTAGCCTTATCAACCATTTATCTAGAATTTTTTCGCAAATCACTCCTCTCAGATGACGAGATTATTTTCTTTAATTGAAAATACGTTACGAACAGTTTTTGCTCTAGTTCGGCTATAGTTTTTAATGCTGTTCTAGTGAGATTTGAATATGTATTTTTTTTTTTGTAAAAAAACTCCATTTTGTCCATTAGTTTCTCCATTTGTTTTAAAGAAATAAATTGCTTGAAAATGTCTTAAGTTCAATTTTTAAATTATTTATTGCTTTTGCATTTGCATATTCACTTAGAAGTGTGGCAGATTAAAGTAGAGCAACTATAGACATTAGATATACCCTCACGTTTCAGCATAAAAGACGTGACTATCATAACAAGTACTAGCAGAGTCTCATAGGTGGATCTGTAGGTCCTTATTTGTGGCTATGCATTTACACTAGAGCTCCTACGTGATTTATGATAGTGGTTAGGCAAATTTGCTTGAATTTAAATAAAATTCCTGTGGGATGTTCGTAGGGGCTAGTATTTAATATGTCAATTATGTAAACATTAACTATACAACCATATACATAACCTCATTCATTTGTATTTGAGGAGACTTTCATATATACATATAGTTCTTTTCGTACAAGAAAGACCCATTTAAAAATTGGAATATTTGGAGGTGTTTCCAACCCAACAATGTTTAGTACTTTAAAATTTTCAAAATATTCCAAAATATGACGGATTCCCGGAGAAGACAACAATATTTATCATGCATTTATATTAATTGTATCCCATCATCGTTGCTGCATGTTTTTATATAGAACATCGCCCTTAGGTGAAATTTCCCATTTTGTGATGCGACACTCTTGCACGAAATGAATAATGTACATACAAATCAAATATGTCTGTGCAAAGTGTATTTTCTGCACAATGTCTCACATATCATCCGTATCCGCCTTAAGGTATGCTATGTTTATGCTCTTTGCCTTGGAGTATGCTACATTTAATAAGACGTTTAGCATGCATGCTTGAGCAAATACACTTTTGCCAATTGAAAACCCACCCATCTGCATATTTTTTTTGGCAAGCAAACAAACAAAAATATGGGCAATAAAATCAGTGCACAGTGGCCGGGATTAAAAGAAGATTTAAAAAAAGTCACCATATAATTTTGTATTCTATCTGTTTTAGAAACAAATTAAAACAAACAAATTAAAATGTCTAGGAAATATTGTATGATCAAAAAATGTCTAAGAAATTTCTATTAACAAATAATTTCTAAGAAATATTCAATATATATAAAAAACTTCTAAGTAAATTATTTATAAAAAATTCCTAAAAATAAATGACATTTTTAATTTTCTTAGAAATTTTTTTGTTTGTACAAAATTTCTAAGAACTTTTTATATTTATAGAAAATTTTATAGAAACAACAACAAAACTATGAAAAGAACTTTTTTTTATATAAAACTTCTTAGAAATTTTTATTTATAAAAAATTTCTCAGAAATCTTTTCATAAAAAAATTGTTAAGGAATTCTTTATTTCAAAGTATTTCTTTATTTATAGTGATTTTCTTAGAAATGTTTTATTTATAGAAAATGTCTTATAATTTTAGTTATAGAAAACTGCTTAGAATTTTTTATTTTTAAGAAAATTTCTGAAATTTTTTTGCTTTATAGAAAAATACTTAGAAATTCTTAATTTATAGAAAATTTCACAAAAATTTCGTTATAAAAAATTTCATAGAAATTTTTTTATAGACAATTTCTTTAGTTTTTTTTACACATTTTTTAAAAATCTTTTTAGAAATTTCTAATTTAAAGTTAGTTATAGAAAATTTCTTAGAAATGGAAAAATTTTATAGATTTTTTTTTTATAAAAAATTTCATGGAATTTTTTTTTTATAAAACTTCTAAGAAATTTTTAATTTATAGTTAGTTATAGAAAATTTCTTAGAAATGGAATTTTTTATAGAAATTTTTTATAGATAATTTCTCTAGTACGTATTTTGTTTTTGCACTTAGCTCAAGATCGTAATTGTTGTTTTCAGTATATTAAAAAACTTTGTTAAAAATTGAAGAAGAAGTAAGTGGCATGTATTGGCGGTGTACAGTATACTTTTTTGTAGAATTTTTGTTTATAAAACTTCGAAATTTTTATGGTTAGTTAAGAAAATTTCATAGAAATGGGATTTTTTTATAGAAAATTTCATAGAAATTTTTTTTTATATTTTATTTTTAATTTATTTTTAGTTATAGAAAATTTCATATAAATGGGATTTTTTTTTATAGAAAATTTCATAGAAATTTTTTTATATAATATTTCATAGCAATTTTTAATAGAAATTTTCATAAAAATTTTTTATTGAAAATTTCATAGCAATTTGTTATTAGAAAATTACATATTTTTATATTAATATTTCTTTAATTTTTTTATAGAATTTTTTTTTTATTATATTTCTTAGACATTTTTAATTTACAATTAGCTTAGAAATTTTTTGTTTATGGAAAATATTTTGGACATTTTTGGTTCTAGAAAATTTCTTCGAAAATTTTTATTTCTTGAAAACTTCTTTGAAATTTGTATTTAGAAATTTCTCTGCATTTTTTTATTTATAGAAAATTTCTTTGTATTTTTCATTAATAGAAATTTTCTTAGAAATTTTTTATAGAAAATTTCATAGAAATTTTTTTTATAGAATATTTCATAGAGACTATTGTTATATAAATATTTGTTTAATTTTTTGATAGAATTTTCTTATTATTTTTATAAAAATTTCGTAGACATTTTTAATTTACAGTTAGCTTAGGAATTTTTTTTGTGGAAAATTTTTTGGACGTTTAATATTCTAGAAAAATTTCTAGAATTGAAAATATCTGCGAAAATTGTTATTTCTTGAAAACTTCATAGAAATTTGTATTTGGAAAATTTCCAGAATTTTTTTATTTATAGAAAATGTCTGTTTTTTTTAATTAATAGAAATTTTCTTAGACATTTTTTATTCATAGAAAATTTCTCCCATTTTTTTAATTGTAGAAAATTTCTCCCATTTTTTTTAATTGTAGAAAATTTCTCAAATTTTTTATTTTTGAAAATTTCTTAGAAATTTTTATCTGGAAAATTTTTCAGAATTTTTTATTTATAGAAAATTTCTGATTTTTTATTTATTGAAAATTTACTAGAAAGTTTTTATTTATAGAAAAACAAAAATAAAAAGATTCTATTAAAAAATTTTTATGAAATTTTCTATAAAAAAATTCCTATAAAAAATTCCTATGAATTTTTTATAAACAAATTTCTATAACATTTTTAATACAAACAAATTCTATTAAGTTTTCAGTAAAATATCTATGAAATTTTCTAAAAAAAAAATCTACAACAATTTTTTATGAAATTTTCTATAAAAATTGCTACGAAATTTTATAAAAAGTTTTAATGTTTCTAATTAATAATGAAAAAGGTCGAATAATATACACAAATTATGGAAAATGTGTCCATGAAATTTTCTGTAAAAAAGGTTTTAAGAAATTTTCTATAAAAAAGTTTCTATGAAATTTTCTATAACATTTTTTATATAAAAAATGTCTATGAAATTTTGTATAAAAAATATCAATGATGAATAAATAAAAAATTTATATGAATTTTTTAAAAAAAAAAATTTATGTAATTTTCGATAAAAATATTTGAAATTTTCCATAAAAAATTTTATGAAATTTTCTTTAAAAAATTTATATTAAAAATTGCTCTGAAATGTTCAAGAAATAAGTTTTAATGAAATTTTCTATTAAACATATTTATGAAATTTTCTATTAAAAAAATCTCTAAAATTTTCTATTAAAAACTTCTATAGAAATTTTATAATGAACTCAAATTCCTTCGGTCATTTTGGGCCACACTGTAGAACAAACTTCTATGAAATTTTCTATAAATAAAAATTTCTAAGAAAATTTCTATAATAACAAATTTTCTACAAAATCTTCTATAAATAAAAAAGTGTTTAAGAAATTTTTTATAAAATAAAAAATGCAGAGAAATTTTCTATAAATAAAAAATTCCTTAGAAATTTTATATAAAATTTATTTTATGAAATTTTCTATAACTAACTGTAAATCAAAAATTTCTAAGAAATTTTTTAAAAAAAAAATAAAAATTAAAAAAATTCAATAAAATTTTTCATAAAAAACTATAAAAAATCTATGAAATTTTCTTAAAAAATTTTTATGAAATTTTCGATAAAAAATGTCTAACATTTTTTATAAAAAATTGCTATGAAATTATTTATGAAAAAAATTCTGTAGTTTTGTATAAAAAAGCTATGAAATTTTCTATAAAAAGTTTTTATGAAATTTTCTATTAAAAATGTTTATGAAGTTAAAAAATTTTATAATGAACTCAAATACTTTAGGTCATTTTGGGCCACCCTGTAGTATAAATTTCTATGAAATTTTCTGTAAATAAAAAATTTTCTAAAAGAAAAAAAAATTTTAAGAAATTTTCTATAAATAAAAAAATTCTAAGAAATTTTCTATAAATAAAAAATATTTAAGAAATTTTTTTAAATTTTTTTTATGAAATTTTCTATAAAATAAGAATTTCTAAGAATTTTTCTATAAATAAAAAATACTGAGAAATTTTCTATAACTAAAAAAATTCTAAGAAATTTTCTATAAATAAAAAATATCTAAGAAATTTTCTATAAAAATTTTTTTATGCAATTTTCAATAAAATAAGAACTTCTAAGAATTTTTCTGTGAAATTTTTTATAAAAAATTCTATTACAAAATTTTTATGAAGTTTCCTATAAAATATATATATTATGGAATTTTCTATAAACAAGTTTTTAAGAAATTTTCTATAAAAATGTTTCTATGAAATGTTTCTATACTATTTTCTATATAAAAAATATCTACGAAATTTCATATAAAAAAGTTTCTATAAAGTTTTCTATATAAAAAATGTCTATGAAATTTTATATAAAAAATATTAATAAAATTTTATTTAAATGAAATTTCGTATAATACAATTTTTATGAAATTTTCTAAAATTAATATTCATGAAACTTTCTTTAAAAGAAATCTATAAAAAATTGCTATGAAATTGTCAATAAAAAAGTTTTTATTAAAATTTCTATTAAAATATTTCTCTGAAATTTTCTATTAAAAAATGTCTATAAAATTTTCTATTAAAAAATCTCTGATATTTTCTATGAAAAACTTCTATGAAATTTTGTATATATTTTATACAGATCTTAAACTCCTTTCAATCAATTTCTTCCAACTTGTACAAATTTCTATGCAATTTTCTATAAATGAAAATTTCTAAATAAAATTCCTATGAAATTTCTACGCATAAAAAATGTCTAACAAATTTTCTATAAACAAAAAATTACTAAAAAATTTTCTATAAAAAAATGTTTTCTATAATAAAAAATTTCTAAGAATTTTTCTAAAAAACAGACAAATTTCTTAGAATTTTTCTATAAACAAAAAAATTCTAATAAATTTTGTATAATTTATTTTTTGGTTAGCCTAAAATATGCAACAACGTTTTGTTAGGCTGAACAGCCTCAATGTATGCTTTGTTTTGCCTTAAATGAATATATAATGTGTTCATGATTTCCTAGTGTTTAACTTAAGTTAAGGTTTTTTAAATTTTGGCGCAGCAAATTTATTTATAGGATCATTGCTAGATTAAACTTTAGCAGATTTTTTATTTTCAAAATAAAACTTTTCCCCGCAAATGTCAATTGCGACAAAAACTTTTTTGCTGGACAAATTCATTCCTATTTTTTTTTTGTTCATTAACAGTTGTTTTTTATGTCCCCGTCCCCTACAGTTGTTATTTCAACGGTTATCTGTGAAGCGAAAGTTTGAAAATTAACACAAGCTGTTGCGGTGATATTTATCCAATTAGTAAACAAATCTAAAATGAATTAGTTTTGTACACTTCGCGCCTGGTGTTATGCTATGTGTGGCGAGTTGAATTGAGAATTGACAAAACAAAGTTAAATAAATGATTGGTTAGTAACGAGACAACAGGAAAAATATTCAACAATGAAAACGGTAAACTGGAAAACTGATCTAGATTGTGACAAATTAAACACAAATGTCGTCATGTCAGCATTTTTGCGGCTAAAAGTCGGCAACACGGAGCAGTGTTTAAAGTTTCATGGAAAAATGAAGGGAAAATGCTATTTTGTCAAATAAAACCACGCATTATATGAAATGTTTAATAATATAGGAACACTAATTTTAGGTTGTGATGAAATACTTTCCCGTATTACACATTTCACACAGTCAAGCATTTTTTCAGGCACCAAATTTTATTTAATTTAATTATAATTTTTTCTATAATTCTATACATGTCAATAGTTGTGTGCCTAAAAGTCAGCAAAACATCTGCTTAATTTTCAAAAAAAAAACAGATTTTTATGAAATTTTCTATAAAAAATTGCTATGAAATTTTCAATAAAAAAGACTAAAATTTTCCATAAAAATGTTTCTATGAAATTTTCTATAAAAAGTTTCTATAAAACAGATTTTATAACATTTTCTATAAAAAAATTTTCTATTCTATAAAATTTTCTATATATAATATTGTCTATGAAATTTTATATAAAAAAATATCAATGAAAATTTTATATAAGATATTTAAATGAAATTTCGTATAAAAAAATGTTTATGAAATTTTCTATAAAAAATATGTATATGAAATTTTCTAAAACAAATTTGTTGAAATTTCTTTAAAAAATTTCTATAAAATATTCTGTATAAAAATGTCTATGAAATTTTATATAAAAAAATATCAATGAAATTTTATATAAAAAATTTAAATGAAATTTCGTAAAAAAAATATATAACAAAATCTATGATATTTTCAATAAAAAAGTTTTTATGAAATTTTCTATTAAAAAATGTCTATCAAATTTTCTTTTAAAGAATGTCTGAAATTTTCTATTAAAAATCTCTGAAACTTTCTATAAAAAAACTTCTATGAAATTTTCTATAAAAATTTTATAATGAAAAAAAATGTTACTCGTATATTCCCCAGAAGACAAAAGAAAAACATTTCATTGCATAATGCATAATAGAGGCAAAGATGGTCTAGAGCCAGGAGGATATCATAGTGACAAATCAATAACGACTTAAAGACCGAAATAAAAACAAACGAAAATACAACAAAAATACTATAATTAATTAACTCTCAATAAGGGCAAGTCCAAAGCGAAAATGTACTCCACACATTTTTGGCTGAAAATCGGTTCTTTATTAATAAAACCAAGATAAAAATTTTTAGTAAACCCTAAATGTATGCTCTTCTTTATATTTAAAACATAAACATTACTATTTTCTTGGAAATTAACAACCTTTTTTAACATTTATGTCACGATAATTTTTTTTGAGAGGAAAAATGGTACTTTTGAACTCGAAACGTTCGAGAACATAGCTCTTATATTATTTTATTGATAAAAATAAGACCTTAACTAACAATAAACCCCAAAAGTATGCTTCATTCTACATTTAAAGTACATACCATTAAAAAATATGCCCTCTTAGAATTTAAAAATTTTTAACCAAAATTTATAATATGGTCTTATTTCTTTATATATTTTATATATAAAATGTTTTTTCAGCTTTTTTGGTTTAATTGTTAATTGTTTAAGAGATGAAATGATTTGGCTTTAAAATATAAATTTATTGAGAAATTATTCAATATTGTATTTTGGTTCAGTATAACCCTTTGGTGAATTTTTTTTTTTAATAAACAATTATTACAAATATTTCTCGTATTTTTGAGGCCAAAAGTACTGCTCTGCCTGAAATTCCTTGCAAATCGTTTCTAAAAAATTTTAATAATCGTAAAAAATAATCATGACATAAATTTAGTATATTTATTTTAGTAATGTATATTTATTTTCAAGAAAATTGTTGACTTTATTTTTTAAATAAATATAAGAGCATATTTTTAGGGTTTGTCCTAAATTGTCGCCTGTAAAGTAGAATCTGCAGTTATTATAAATACCTTTTTTTTCAGATTTTTACGCACAAAAATTTCATTTTTTAGGAGAAGGCGTTGGGTTTGAAGTTTTATTTATTGGGAAATTATTAAATATTGTATTTTGATTCATTATAGAGATTTGGAGAATACTAATAAAGGAAGAATGTTATAAATATTAGTTAAAAATAATAAATTTATTACTTTTTTTGTTAGTATACAAAATGAAGCATACTTCTTTCGGTTATTCTTAGTTATGGTCTTATTTTTATCTATAAAGTAAAATTAACAATTATTACAAATATTTCTCGAATTTTCGAGGCCAAAAGTATTATTTTGCCAAAAATTCATTGCGCATTGTTTATAAAATTTTTTGTATAATCGTACAAATAACCACGACATAAATATTAGGTAAGGTATATTTATTTCCCAGGGAAATTGCACTGTTTATATTTAAAATATAAAGAAGAACATACTTTTAGTGTTTGTCCTAAATTGTCGCCTGCTTCTTAATAATAAAGCAGAATATGCAGTTATTATAAGTTTTTTCAGATTTTTAGCCCAAATATGTCATTTTTTAGCAGAAGGCTTTGGCTTTGAAGCTGAACTTTTTGAGAAATTATGAAATATTGGTTTATAATAAACCGTTGGTGAATATTTATAAAGAAACAATGTTATAAATATAAGTTAAAAATAATAAATTTTCACATGGCGTACTTTGTTTTAAATATAAAATGAAGCATACTTCTTGGGGTTATTCTTAGTTATGGTCTTATTTTTATCTATAAAGTAAAATAAACAATTATTACAAATATTTCTCGGATTTTCGAGGCCAAAGGTACTATTCTGTCAGAAATTCATTTCGAATTGTTTCTAAAATTTGTTGTATAATCGTACAAAATAACCATGACATAAATATTAGTTAAGGTGGTTTTTCAATTTTATTTTTCAGGGAAATTGCACTGTAAATATATAAAGAAGAGCATACTTTTAGGGTTTTTCTTAAATTGTTTCCTAGTTTTTATAAATAAAGTAAAAGTTGCATTTATTACTGTTTTTTTTAACGATTTTTGAGAAAGCTTTGGCTTTAAAGTTGAATTTATTGAGAAATTATTAAAAAGTGTATTTGGTTCATTATAACCCTTTGATGAATATTTTTAAAGGAACAATGTTATAAATATTTGTAAAAATAATAAATTTCTACGTGGCAGACTTTTGGGTAAGTGTTTTATATATAAAATGAAGCATGCTTTTAGGGTTTATTACAATATTTCTTTTGGGGTTTATTACAAAATTATTGCAAATATTTCTCGGATTTTCAAACCCAAAAGTTCTATTTCGTTTGAAATAATCTCTAAAAATAATCATGACATAAATGTAAGTAAACACATTTATTTTAGTAATGTATATTTATTTCCAAGGGAAATTGTAGGATACATATTAAAAAATATAAAGAAGAGCATACTTTTATTTATATTTGTAGTGTATATTTATTTCCCAGGGACATTGTAGAATACATATCAAAAAATATAAAGAAGAGAATACTTTTAGGGGTTGTCATAAAATAATAGTTGTACTTTTATTAATAAAGTAGAATATGTATTTATTATAAGGTTTTTTCAGATTTTTTTGACTCAAATCTGTCATTTCTTAAGAGAGAGAATGCTTTGGCTTTAAAGTTAAATTTATTGAGAAATTATTAAATTTTCTATTTTGGTTCAGCATAGATAGCCCTTTGATGAATATTTCTAAAGGAATATGATTAGCTTGGTTGATTTTATTAAACATATGGAAGAGTTCCCATCTAAGTACGTGGAATAATTTGAATGGCTGTCACACAACGAACTGTTTAAAAACATTAACAAAATAGTATAATATTTTCAAACTAAATAAACATTAAAGAAAAATACATAATGACAGAAAATTGGTAACAAATTTTAATTTTCACGGGCCATACATTTATCTTAGTGCCTTAAATATAAAATGAAGCACATTTTTAGGGTTTGTTTTCAAATATTTTTTAACATTGTTTGTCAGTAATGTAAATATGCATACATAATATAGCAGTGTAGAGGTAAAAATAGTCTGAAGACAGAAGAATATTCCAGTTACAAATCAAAACCAGTAAGGAAAGGCTAAAGTCGGGCGATGCCGACTATATAATACCCTACACCACTCTCGAAATTTTGAATAACTCTGATATATAAATTTTGTAATTCATGTATAAATTGTTTACATAAATTTACTTTTGGGACATTTTATACTTAAGTAATACCCTGTACCACAGTGTGGTGTAGGGTATAAAAAACGATTGGATCTAAAGAGCCAAATCGGATGAAACATATATATGGGAGCTATAGCTAAATCTTTACCGATTTTCTTCAAATTCGGTAGTGTTGGTTCATGGATCAAGAAACTCTACCATTCTAAATTTCAAAACGATTGGATGTAAAATACAGCTTTTATAGGACTAAAGGGCCAAATCGGACGAAACATATATATGGGAGCTATAGCTAAATCTTAACCGATTTTCTTCAAATTCGGCAATGTTGGTTCATGGATCAAGAAACTCTACCATTCTAAATTTCAAAACGATTGGATGTAAAATACAGTTTTTATAGGACTAAATGGCCAAATCGGACGAAACATATATATGGGAGCTATAGCTAAATCTTAACCGATTTTCTTCAAATTCGGCAATGTTGGTTCATGGATCAAGAAACTCTACCATTCTAAATTTCAAAACGATTGGATGTAAAATACAGTTTTTATAGGACTAAATGGCCAAATCGGACGAAACATATATATGGGAGCTATAGCTAAATCTTAACCGATTTTCTTCAAATTAGGTAGTGTTGGTTCATGGATCAAGAAACTCTACCATTCTAAATTTCAACACGATTGGATGTAAAATACAGCTTTTATAGGACTAAATGGCCAAATCGGACGAAACATATATATGGGAGCTACAGCTAAATCTTAACCGATTTTCTTCAAATTCGGTAGTGTTGGTTCATGGATCAAGAAACTCTACCATTCTAAATTTCAAAATGATTGGATGTAAAATACAGCTTCCACAGGACTAAAGAGCAAAATCGGACGAAACATATATATGGGAGCTATAGCTAAATCTTAACCGATTTTCTTCAAATTCGGCAATGTTGGTTCATGGATCAAGAAACTCTACCGTTCTAAATTTCAAAACGATCGGATGTAAAATACAGCTTCTATATGACTAAAGGGCCAAATCGGACGAAACATATATATGGGAGCTATAGCTAAATCTTAACCGATTTTCTTCAAATTCGGTAGTGTTGGTTCATGGGTCAAGAAACTCTATCATTCTAAATTTCAAAATGATTGGATGTAAAATACAGCTTCTACAGGACTAAAGAGCAAAATCGGACGAAACATATATATGGGAGCTATAGCTAAATCTTAACCGATTTTTTTCAAATTCGGCAATGTTGGTTCATGGATCAAGAAACTCTACCATTCTAAATTTCAAAACGATCGGATGTAAAATACAGCTTCTATAGGACTAAAGGACCAAATCGGACGAAAGATATATATGGGAACTATATCTAAATCTGAACCGATTTCAACCAAATTCAATAGCGATCTTAACAGCCGCGAAATACTGTAAACTGCAAAATTTCAGAACGATCGGAGTGAAATTGCGACCTGTAGTCGACGAACAACTTTACATGGACAGACGGACGGACGAACGGACAGACATCGTTAAATCGACTCAGCTAGTGATTCTGAGTCGATCGGTATACTTTAAGGTGGGTCTAGCTATAGTATTTTCAGGTGTTACAAACATCTGCCATGAAACAAACTTATAATACCCTGTACCACAGTGTGGTGTAGGGTATAAATAATTTAAATATTCATAAAATAAAGTCAGATGAAAACAGCTATATTAGTTGATATCTACTAGAACGTAAAATAAAAACAAGTAAAAGCGTTACGTTCGGCCATGCCGAATCTTACATACCCCCCACCATGGATTGCATGCATTTTTAGTACTGGAAAAATCTTTGGATATGGAGCAAATAATGAAACGATCCTTTTTGTTTAAGTAAATTATTAAAAAAAAACGAAGTCTGCAATTTTTGTATACATTTTATTGAGATGAGATTGAGTTTAGCCAATTTTTTTAGAAAATGTGGTGTTTATGGCTTTAACAAGCCTTTTTGGGACCGACCTCTATAGGGCAGCTATAGCAAAACAGTTGCAATCCCAAACAACCTGCAACTATAAGAAATATTTCCACAAATTTGATCAACCTAGCTCTATTATTACGGACTGTAGCGTGATTACAAGAGACGGACGGACAGACGGACATGGCTAAATCGTCTCAGTTACAACGAATTTTACAACGATTAAGAATATATATACTTTATGGGGTCTCAGATCAACATTTAGAGGTGTTACAAACGGTTATCAAAAAAAGGTTATCTGTAGGGTTTTATGTTTTAAATATAAAGATTGGCATTCTTTTAGGGTTTGTTTTCAATACTTGATATTTTTTATTAATAACGTATAAATATTACATTTTTTAAAATTTTGCCTACAAATTACTTTTTATGAAAATAATATCAAATAGTTTTTAAAATAATTTGAACAATCATAAAATAAATAAGACTTAGTTAAAGTCCATTAATATACTTGTAGGGTTTATGTTTTGTATATAAAGACTAGCATACTTTTAGACTTTATTTTTATTTTCTGCTTTATTTTTCTTTTTTTCAAAAAATTAAAATTATTAAAAATATGCATTTCTAAGAGAATATTTGTGGGTTTTATTTATGAAATATAAAGAAGAGCATAGAGTTCGACCGATTAATCGGTTTCGGCCTTCGGCAAAAAAAACTAATAATCGGCCAGTACTCGGCCTTGGCGAAAAAAGGCCGATTAGCTGAAGATTTTTCCTTATTTATTTTTTAAAAAATTGAAAGTATTTAGTTTTTTCTTAAGAAAATATTATACGATCTATGAAAAAACAGTTTATCTGTGTTTGGACCTTTAAATTATTACTTTCAAAAAAAAAATGTTGAAATAATATTTTAAAATATCCCTTTTACAATTTTGTCAATTTAAGGAAAGTGATAAAAAATTGTCCAGAATAAGCTATGTGGCCAACATTTGAAGCTAATCGAGATTTTGCATGTTGAAATCTATGCAAACGCATTTTAGTGGGTCAAAATTAAAGTTAGAAAAAAGTCGGCCTTCGGCTTCGGCCTAATATTAGGATTTTGGTCGATGTTCGGAAACCGCCTTCGAACTCTAGAAGAGCATACTTTTGGGGTTTAATTCAAATTGGTTTCCTTATTTTTATTAATAAACTAAGAAAAGCTATCATTAGAAATATTTTTTATTTTAAATGCAAATGAATTGCTTTAATTGGCATTTATGGCAAATATCTTTCGGGATAATTTCACCGAAATATTCCTTCTAAAGCCCTCTTCTTCCTGTATAAATAACACAAACAAAATACAAATTGTAAACTAATCCATCTTAGGAATTAAGTTATCAATATATTTGAAACTTCCTAATAACAATTTCATGTTATTGATACTTAAGTATGAAACATTAAAAGCCCTCGTGTTATGTTTTACACTTCAATTGGGCTGAGGGTAAATGTAGGCAGGGATGGATAAGGACTTTTTTGGAATAATGTATTCAATGTGTTGACTTAAGGGATTTGTAACTTTGTTTGTAATGAATCGAATTTGTTATTTGTCAATTTAAAAAAACATTAAATATTCTCTTTTTATTTCTTCGCTTGTTGTTCCTCCCATAAATTGACATATTTTTGTAAACAAAATTCAATTAATTTTTACGTATAATCTAATGATGTAGCAAAAAAGGCACCTGCCGGGCTTTTCGCAATTGTTGAGACCATAATGTGTTCTTTTATATAAAACTGTATTTGCTGAAATAATTTATGCTTATAAATTAATATTAATTGAAAGGAGTTTTATGTTCGAGAAATTCAATCTTTTACGAGAAACTCTTATTATTTGAAGGAATTTACTATAAATTGAAGGAATATTATGTTTCGAAGACGTATAGATTTTGTATACCCTACACCACACTGTGGTACAGGGTATTATAAGTTTGTTTCACGGCAGATGTTTGTAACACCTTAAAATAACACAGCTAGACCCACCTTAAAGTATACCGATCGCCTCAGAATCACTAGCTGAGTCGATTTAAGCATGTCTGTCCGTCCGTCCGTCCGTCCGTCTGTCCATGTAAAGTTGTTCGTCGACTACAGGTCGCAATTTCACTCCGATCGTTCTGAAATTTTGCAGTTTAGAGTATTTCGCAGCTGTTAAGATCGCTATTGAATTTGGTTGAAATCGGTTCAGATTTAGATATAGCTCCCATATATATATTTCGTCCGATTTGGACCTTTAGTCCTATAGAAGCTGTATTTTACACCCAATCCGTTTGAAATTTAGAATGGTAGAGTTTCTTGATCCATGAACCAACATTGCCGAATTTGAAGAGAATCGGTTAAGATTTAGCTATAGCTCCCATATATATGTTTCGTCCGATTTGGCCCTTTAGTCCTATAGAAGCTGTATTTTACATCCAATCGTTTTGAAATTTAGAATGGTAGAGTTTCTTGATCCATGAACCAACATTGCCGAATTTGAAGAAAATCGGTTAAGATTTAGATATAGCTCCCATATATATCTTTCGTCCGATTTTGCTCTTTAGTCCTGTAGAAGCTGTATTTTACATCCAATCCTTTTGAAATTTAGAATGGTAGAGTTTCTTGATCCATGAACCAACACTACCGAATTTGAAGAAAATCGGTTAAGATTTAGCTATAGCTCCCATATATATGTTTCATCCGATTTGGCTCTTTAGATCCAATCGTTTTTATACCCTACACCACACTATGGTACAGGGTATTATTTAAGTATAAAATGTCCCAAAAGTAAATTTATGTAAACAATTTATATATGAATCACAAAATTTATATATCAGAGTTATTCAATATTACGAGAGTGGTGTAGGGTATTATATAGTCGGCCCCGCCCGACTTTAGCCTTTCCTTACTGGTTTTAAATTGAATTAAATATTAATACCCAGAAAAAGAATAAAATACCCAGAAATATAAGAAATTTTCAATTTTACAATACCCAGAAATTGATTAGAAAGCCAATTTTGCTAGAAGAACTTGCCTTCTTTCTCAGTTAGGCATTGATAATTTGAATGTTGATATAATAATGAATGTTGATAATACCAGGAATTGGTTTTATTTATTGTAGACCTGTTGGATTTTTTTTATTTTCGGATAGCTCGGCTGGAGGTCCTTTGCTGGAAATTAAAACTCGTTAATTTTTGATTTTTAATTTATTTATTTTTATTCAATATTTCGACTAAAATCTTTAGTCATCTTATTATTCTACAGCTCCTATAATACCAAACAAAAAATATTTTTCACCACTTACTTGATAAAACATTATTCTAATGTATTTTGGGACCCTTAACAAGAAATTTATTTATAAAGAACACAAAATAGTTTTAAAATAATCTAAAAAGCAGATTTTAGTAACTTTTCATTAAAAAAGATTTCAGTCAGAATTTATTTTTGGTTTGAGACCATATGTTGGATTTCCTTAAAATTTACTTAAAAAAAATATGCTTTCATATATTCCCATTGAAACTACAAGTTCAGAAGTTATTCAATTTAAATTTAAAAATTTTTAAGTATTTTGATAAAAAATTACATATTTTTATTTTCACCACAAAAAATATAGAAAAAATTGCTAAAATGTATTTCATTGCTTGAATCAATGCATCGGACAATTCTCTGAAAATAGACATCTATTTTATAAAAATTTATTAACATTTATAGCCACATTTTGCAGTACATTGCAAGAACATTATTATAATACGAGAAAAAGTGGTAAATACATTTTTGTGGTACACTTTTAGGCGTTTTAAAGCCCCCAATTTGTATTAAATTATATATCAGAGGAAAACTACCGTTCCAAGGATATGCCGAATAGTGCTGTTGTAGAAAATACCATATAAGATTGTGTAATATTTGCTAAATTACATTATACAAAAAACTGCTACACAAATTTTGTGGTACACTTTTAGGCGCTTTATAGCCCACATATTGTAATAAATTATATATCAAGGGAAATCTACAGTTCCAGGGAGGTGCAGAATCATGTTGTTGCAGAAAATACAGTAAGGCTCGCTAAATTACATTGTATAAAAAACTGCAAAAGGTTTCGGACATTTCTATAAAGAATATAACAAAATATACTTTGTTGAAATTTATTAAAAAATATGTGCAGAAACATCTAAATATATATATGTAAATAGCGTTCGAAAATTGTGTGGCATACATTTGGGCTTTTAAATAACTTAAATTTTAAACAGATCATTCTTTCCAAAAGTGTTAAACACTTTTTGTGGTACACTTTTAGGGGCTTTAGAGCCCTCAAATTACTGTAAATTATATACCATGGGATAGCTTTATTTCGAATAATGTGCAGAATCATATTGTTACATGTAATATCTTACAAAAATTATTGTAATTATTGTAATACTATTGTAATACGTTATACAAAATCGTCTACACCGATTTTGTGGTACAGTTTTAGGCTTATAGGCGTTATCCATTCTTTATCAAAATATATTTTATTTAGTTCTATTTCGAAATATGTAAAGCTTCGTAGAAATACACATAAACAGCACTACACAACATTTTGTGGCATACTTTTAGGCTTTTTAATACCTTAAATTCAAAAAAATATTACACCAAAAATGATAAGCTCATTTTTGTTGCACACTTTTAGACGTTTTAGAGCTCTCAAGTTGCAATAAATTATATATCAGGTGAAAGCTACATTTACAAGGATATGCAGACTTATGTCGTTATTTAAAATACCTTACAAAATTGTTTGTAATAGTTTCTAAAAACTTCTATGCATTTTTTTACACTTTTCCAGCTTTAGGGGCAATCAATTCATTATACAATATTCATCAAACGAAACTTTTTATCAAAAAAAAATTTTTCTAATCAATTCTGTTTCTAATCAAAATCTGGGTGCTGTAAAATGGAAAAATTTTTATATTTTTGTGTATTTTAATCTATTTCTGGGTATTAATAATTAATTCAATTTCGAAAAATAAATTAACATTTTTGAAACATAATATTCCTTCAATTTGCAATAAGAGTTTCTCATGAGAGATTGAATTTCTCGAACACAAAACTCCTTTCAATTAATTTTAATTTATGAGCATAAATTATTTCAGAAAATACAGTCTTATACAAAAGAACAAATTAAGGTCTCAACAATTGAGAAAAACTCGGCAGGTGCCTTTTTTCTACATCCTTAAATTATACATAGAAATTAATTGAATATTGTTTACAAAAATAAGCCAATTTATGGGAGAAACAACAAGCGGAGAAATAAATAAAAAGAGAATATTTAACGTTGTTCAAATTGAACAATAACAAATTTGATCCATTACAAACAAAGATACGCATCCCTTAAGTCAACACGTTGAATACATTATTCAAAAAAAAAATGTCCTTATCCTGCTCTGCCTACATTTACCCTCAGCCCAAATGAATTGTAAAACACAACACGAGGGCTTTTAAAACTTGATACTTAAATATCAATAACATGCAATTGCTATTAGGAATTTTCAAATATATTTATAACCTAATTCCTAAGATGGATTAGTTTACAATTTGTATTCTGTTTGTGTTATTTATACCGGAAGAAGAGGACTTTAGAAGGAATATTTCCGTAAAATTATCCCGAAAGTTGTTTGCCATAAATTTCAATTAAAGCAATTCATTTGAATTTAAAACAAATATATTTGAAACATATTTCTATTGATAGCTTTCTTATTTTATTAATAAACATAAGGAAACAAATTTCAATGAAACTCCGAAAGTGTGCTTTTCCAGAGTTCGAACGAAGGCGGTTTTTTTGGGCGAAGCCGAACCCGAACATCGGCCAAAATCCTAACATTCGAAGGCCGAAGCCGAAGGACGAATGTTTTCTAACTTTCATTTTGACCCACTAAAACGCGTTTGCATAGATTTCAACATACAAAATCTCGAGTAGCTTCAAATGTTGGTCACATAGTTTATTCTAGACTATTTTTTTTGCACTTTCCTTAAATAGACAACATTTTAAAAGCGATATTTTGAAATATTATTTCAATATTTTTTTCAAATAATAATTTAAAGGCCCAAACACAGAAAACTGTTTTTTCATAGATCGTAACAGATTTTCTTAAGGAAAAATTAAATACTTTTAATTTTTACATAAATATAGAAAAATGTTCGACTTCGGCTAGTTTTCGCCAAAGACCGAATACGGGTCGATTATTAGTTTTATTGCCGAAGGCCGAAACCGATTAGTCGGTCGAACTCTATGCTCTTCTTTATATTTAAAGCATAAAACCCACAAATATTCTCTTAGAAATGCTTATTTTTAATAATTTTAATTTGTTGATAAAAAATAAAGCAGCAAATAAAAACAAATCCTTAAAGTATGCTAGGCTTTATACATAAAACATAAACCCTACGAGTATACCCTTAGAGATTGATGGACTTTAACTAAGTCTTATTTATTTTATGATTGTTCAAATTGTTTTAAAAACTATTTTATATTATTTTCAAATAAAGTGATTTGTACGAAAAATTGTAAAAAATATCTGTAATATTTATTTGTTTTACGTTATTAATAAAAAATACCAAGTATTGGAAACAAACCCTAAAAGTATGCCCATCTTTATATTGAAAAACATAAACCATACAAATAACCTTTTTTTTATTTTACGTTCTAATATATATCAACTAATATAACTGTTTTCATCTGATTTTTTTTTACAATTATTTAAATTACACTGGTCAACATTTTTTTGCGGCACAGGATTTCGCATTCAAATTTTTTGCTTATTGTTTGTCAGTAATGTAAATAGGCATACATGTAATATAGTAGTATAGAGGCAAAAATTGTCTAAAGCCAGAAGAATATTCCAGTTACAAATCAAAAATAACACAGCTCAACAAAAAAATCTTTTTTTGCTGCGGGACAGGGTTTCGCAACCGATTTGGGTATATGAGATAATACAGTTCTTAGCCTAAAAGGTAGTTTCTTTAAATTAGTTCTCGTTCTCGCGATAAATCGCGATTTGCGAAAATATAGAGGTTGAGACACATATTATAGCATAACTCGAGAACCATTTATTCGAATAAGTTCAGAAAAGCTTCAAAGAATGCTAAATTAAGTAGCCTTCAACTTCATTTAACACCATTGTTTCATTCGGTCAGCCGTTTCGACGAGATCTTACAACGATAGTGCTAAAAATCATATTCTTCGAGAAAATTTTAATAATAAGCGCGTAACAAAAACACAGAGAAATGCTACATTTTTATTATTTTATCATAAATTCTGATTAGTCAAGAATCAGATAAGTCATGAATCGAAAGAAATCAATGCACAACTTCAAAAGTTACAGCTGAATTAGAAAGAAAAGAGAAGCGTTTATTATGGGATTTTCTGTGGAATTTTTGATGGAGGCTGTGGCTTCGATACAAGTTAAGGTGAAAATAATTTCGGGGTAGATTTCATAATTTCGCTACAACTTATTAAGTTATGCATAGCTTTTCTTCGGAATGGTCTCATTTTATTCATGACTAATCAGAATTCATGCTAAAAAATAAAAAGTTAATAATTGACCTTTTTTTAATTTTGGAATCTTTGAAACCTTCCTGACCTAATTCGGATAAATGGTTCTTGAGTTATCCTATTATATGTGCCTCAACCTCTCTATTTGCACAAATCGCGGTTTATCGCGAGAACTAGAACTAATTTAAAGAAACTTCCTTTTAGGCTAAGAACTATATTATCTCATATACCCAAATCGGCTGCGAAACTCTGTCCCGCAGCAAAAAAAGATTTTTTTTGTTGAGCTGTGTTATTTCTGATTTGTAACTAGAATATTCTTCTGGCTTTAGACAATTTTTGTCTCTATACTGCTATATTATGTATGTCTATTTACATTACTGACAAACAATAAGTAAAAATTTGAAAACAAACAAAGCCTAAAAATATGCTTCATTTTATATTTAAAGCAATTGATGAATGTATGCTCCGTGAAAATTATAATTTGTTACCAATTTTATGTCATTATGAATTTTTCTTTAATGATTATTATTTAATATAAAAATTTTTATTATTTTGTTAAATTTTTCAAACTGTTTGTTTGACAGCCATTCAAATTATTCCACGTACTTAGATGGGAACTCTTCCATATGGTTAATAAAATCAACCATGCTAATCATATTCCTTTAGAAATATTCTTCAAAGAGCTATGCTGAACCAAAATAGAATATTTAATAATTTCTTAATAAATTTAACATTAAAGACAAATCATTATATCTCTTAAAAAATGAAAAATTTGAGTTCAAAAATCTGAAAATACCATAATAATAAAAACATATTCTACTTTGCATAAAATTCCGCTGTCTAATTATCATATTATCTTGAAAACAATTGGGACAGAATTTCAGGCGAAATAATACTTTTGAGCTTGCATATCTGCAAAATAATCCCAATTATTATATTTATCATTTTAGTTTTGAACTAATTGTATACATTGGGAAGAGAAAGTTTTAAAAAAATATTTTTGTAATAATTGCAGATTATATTTTATTAATAAAACGAAAAATAAGCCCTATAGGCATGCTTTAATATACATATATTTACATACATATGTATATTTAAATTGCTTACCCTAAAAGTAGGCCTCATATCGGTTACTCAATTCGAGAGTTATCGTGCACACAAGCCATACAGACAGACGGACGGAAAGACGGACATAGCTCAAATGACCCAAAACGGATTTCCGCCACACATACTTAGGGTCTTAGGTCACTCCTTCGATGAGTTACACTTTTGGTTCGTAGCAAATGATATATACCCTCCTCTCTAAAGTGAGGGGATAAAAATGTTTATATCAAAACATAAACAAATTAAAAATATTTTAATTATTTTAAAAACATATTGTATATAATAAATTATAACTCGAAAATCGTATAAACCCTATAAGTAAGCTTCATTATATACTTAAAATACTTACCCTGAAAGTATGCCCTATAGAAATTTTTATTTATTTATCTATTTATTTATATGAATTACAATACAAAGTAAATTTATATTCTAATTTTACGGTCCAGGGAAAGGGTTACAAAGACCATATGGCTAAATGTTTGCAGCGACAGACCAGAGCCTCTGGTGGGAATCGAACCCACAACCTCCAAACTCATAGGCGAGTACGCTACCAACTCGCCTACTGGGGCGCTCTAGAAATTTTTATTTATTTTAATTTTTAACTAAAACTCATAACATTATCTTATTTCTTTAATGAATAGTCAATGGAAAAGGTTTAATTCCCTAAATTGGGATTAATCATAAAATAATTTATAATATTTACCCCCAATTTCACAACCTCCGGTTAGAGCTAACTTACAGTTAAAAAATAAAAATTTCATACAATTTGACAGCTATAACTGTAGGTTAGCCCCAACTGTAGTATAACCGGAGATTGTGGAATTGGCCGTTAGCCTGGGAACTGTAACATATGGTTAATAAAATCAACCAAGCAAATCATGCCCCCTTAAGGAAATTTTTCAACTCAGCGAAAACGCAACAGAACAGACAGGAAAGAGTTTTGGCGTGGCGTCCTGAAAGTTGGCAGTAGCACAAGTAACAATTAAATGAAGAGAATTAGGCAAAACACTATTTTAGAACTGCAGAACTATTGTTTGGCAAATCATCCTTAAGTTGGCGATACAAAATCTACTAAAAAGCCTACCTTTTGGGGTAAATAGTCTATTGTTTAAATTTTCTAGTGAAATATATGATTGTAGATGTGCTAATAATATAACCTACATTTAGGCTGAATAGAATAGTGTTTAAACTTCTAGTGAAACATATGACTGTAGATGTGATAATAATAAAAGCCTACATTTAGGCTGAAAAGAATAGTGTTTAAATTTTCTAGTGAAAGATATGATTGTAGATGCGATAACAATAAAGTCTAAATTTAGGGTAAATAGACTAGTGTTTACATTTTCTAGAGAAACATATGATTGTATTTAGATGTGCTAATAATATAGCCTACATTTAGGCTGAATAGAATAGAGTTAAAATTTTCTAGTGAAACATATGTTTGTATTTGTAATAAGCATAAAGCCTACATGTAGGCTGAATAGGCTAGTGTTTAAATTTTCTAGTGAAATATATGATTGTAGATGTCATAAAAATAAATGGAATAATATTTAACTCTGCGTTTTTGCACAGGTGAGTGAACTTCATTACAACTGCAAAAAATACCCTTCTACTTCCGATTCCATATAAACTGCCATCATTGCCAATTACCCATTAAATTTGGTATTTTAAATCGCCAGGAATATGCAATATTGATAGAATCTTTTTTTGCTCTCGAATTATTTGTTGTAAAATATTTGTGCAGAAATTTGCTTCAGTTCAATGTAGGAAAAAGGTGTTGAAAAAATAGAGACACTGGGAGATTTTCTCTCCCCCAAAAAAATAAACAATTATTATATTCATATAAACAATTATTCGTATGAGTTATTTGCAGAATTCATACAGCTAATTTTTTCTGCTTAAATACCAATGCCAACGTTCCGGGAATTTAATAAGGGAACACAGCAGCAAACTGCAAAATTCCCGGCCGGAGAAGGCAAGATCTGTGGGGTCACACTTTAGTTAAACCAGAAGGATATTGAAAATAAGCGAGTGGTCAAATAAATGTAATAATCATATAAAAAATAATAATAAAATAGTGATAACTCAAAAACTTTAACTAAAGTAAATGCAAAACATGTATATTCTTTTGAAACTAAATCATTAAATTTTATTACATTTTCAAACTTAATATTAAAGCCTAGATCTGGGCTGACTAATAAATAATCATAAAGTATTGCCTACTTTTGGAGAAGATACTCGTAGCATACCAACAGGCGAAGATTTTCTTTATTTTCTTATTTGAATGAATCCATTAATGTGTTAAGGTTAAATACCTTTTACATGTCTGAAAAGTTCTTATACTTCATGCAATATTAATTATATACTTCAGCTCCAGCTATTATGATAGGCCTTATATTATCTTAAGTTAATTTCCCCCAAAAGAGATGAAATGAAAGAGACTGCCAAAACAGCGAATCGTCGACAGATGTAGAATATACAATATGTTACTGCTAATATAACTAATTATGTTTAATGAAGTTTTATGACTCATTTGTTTAATGAAGATGGATGGATGGATAGATATAAAAGAAAAAATAAATTCTACGTTTTTGCAAGAAAATATTAAAGATGAATATACAGTGAAGGCTCGCTAATCCGAAGCACCTTTAATCCGAATATCCAGTAATCCGAACTGCAATTTCAAGTGCATTAGAGATTCTACAGTCCGAATTGGTTGCAACTCTTTAATCCGAATTGATTGTTTTGTTTCTTTTTTATTTAAATTTTGTCAATAACAAACAATAGCTCATGGTTTCCAAAGAAAAAGTGCCGCTAGAACTTGTGGTGAATGCTGTTTTTACAGAAATGTATGTGTGCGTGTATGTCATATTGACTTGTTAGGTCATATCAGCTCATCTCTTAGTTAAATAATTCTCTAGCACATTGTGCCTGCGTCGTCTTGTTCATAAAAATGACATCTTCTAACGGGATGCAATATCTGCTCAAATGCTGGTATGCCTGTTCAAATAAGAAACAGCAACTAAACTCACTCATTGCGCTGTGTCTGTAAATAGCCTATAACAAGAACAACACTGCAGTGGTTCATAGGCAGTCGACGACATTTCACTAATCGCTTATTCCTTTTTTTGTGCTATTTGTTTTTATCGAATAACGATAAACGATCGTACAGGTTGTTTGATCTCATTAAATTTTTTAGCTCGTGACGATCGGTTGGTTTATTATTGTAATAAAATGTCTGTAAAAAGAGCTCATAAAACGTTATCAATTTTGGAAAAATTAAAAGTGATTGAAGGCTCGAAAAAGGGTTTAACTGGGAAACAATTGGCAAACAAATATGGTGTGGGGGAAGCTACAATATGCGATATAAAAAAACAAAGCGGAAGGTTTAAGAGGTGGGTAAATCACATGTAAAAAGTAAATTTGTAGCTTAATGGTTACCTCTACAGCTTCGCTGAAAACTCTACTCATAAGCTGCTAAAAATTCGCCGAACTCTGAAACCTGGAGAGCATAAGGATTTCGAACGTCAATTGTTTTCATGGTTTGAAAAGCGACGATCCAAGAATGTGCCAATATCAAAAGAAATAATATGCGCAAAAGCGAAGGCATTGTTCGTTCGCCTATATGGATCTGAAAGGCAATTTAATGCAAGTACGGGGTGGTACCAAAAATTCAAGAGGAGATTCTCTATACGCGATATGAAAATATGCGGTGAAAAATTGTCAAGCTGACCAGTCCTAATTCCACAATTTAGAAGCGATCTAAACAACATTATTACCTCTCTGGATTTGGTCGATTCTCAAATTTATAACGCGGATGAATCAGCTCTTTTTTGGAAATTGTTGCCGGATAAGACATTGGTACATGCAAAAGAAAAATCTGCTCCCGGAAGGAAAATGTGCAAGGAGAGAGTTACTTTCCTTTGCTGCGCTAACAAATCCGGACTTCATAGACTCGATATTGTTGTCATAGGAAAGTCGCGTAACCCGCTCTCGTTTAAACGTCAACCCCCCGTGGAATATTACTCATCCAAAAATGCTTGGATGACTTCGAACATTTTTCTGGAATGGTTCCATACATCTTTCGTTCGACAAGTAAAATTATATCAAGCTGCAAATAATTTGCCAGAAAAAGCAATTCTGATTATAGATAACCCTCGATGTCACACAAGTGCGGAATTGTTGTCAGAGTGCGGAAATTACAGAACTATTTTCTTGCCACCCAATTGTACCAGTTTAATTCAACCAATGGACCAAAATGCTATCAGGCTAACAAAAATGCATTATAAAAAGGGTATTTTATGTGAAGTTGTGAATTACAAAGAGGAAGACTATTCACAATTTTTAAAAGGTTTTACCATTAATGATTGCTGCATTTTACTGAAGCTGTCTTGGCACAAGGTACGTAGAACCACATTATCGTCATGCTGGTCTAAACGTTTTCCAGAAGAGTGGAACTCTGAAGAAAACTTACCGTTAGCTGTGCTACGCGAAGGACATATAAATGGTATACATTTTATAACGCAGACGTTCAACACGTCCTTACAAATAAATATTACTGAAGCTGAAGTTGAGGATTGGATTAACGAAATAGAAGAACTCAACGCAGTTGACCTATCATCGACGGATAGTGAAGAAGGCGTAGACAGCAATAACACGCCAACGGTCTCCCGAGTAAATAGCAGAGATGCTATACAGAGCTTTAATACTTGTATCAAATGGGCCGAAGAGAATGATGTCAGTACGGAGAATATTCTGGTGCTAAAAGATCTAAAAATCTCGGCAACAGAAAAATCGTTGACGAATGTTCGTCAATCAACCGTTACTGACTTTTTCAAGAAAGCATGTTAAGTGTTTGTACTATTTATAGTTTTATTTAAATACAATTAAATTGAATTGCATTTTTGTCACGAAGACCATTTAATTTTCATTAAAAAAAACACTTTTTTTAATACATAATCTGTTTTTCATATACATGTACTATGTATCTTAATTTGTTTTAAATAAATGGAAGACATTCCAATTAAAAAAAATATTGATTTTTTAGTCCTGTAATCCGAATTTTTCGATAATCCGAATCAGGGTCTGCAATCAATTATTCGGATTAGCGAGACTTCACGTATATTAAAGCCTAAACAAATAAAAAATACTAATATTCAGATTTATATCTAAATTATAATTAGCCTATTCATGTGGAGCATACTTCAGGGGTATAAGAATTTTTTGTGAATCCTACTTTAGAACTTTTAAAAAAGAATAGCAAATTGGAAATTCTAATATGAATAATTAATTGTAGTGCGTTTAATGGTTAATTTATTTAATAATAATAGACGGATAGACTGATATGAAATTTATTCTACTTTCTTGTAAGAAAGTATCAAGTAAAAAGTCAAATATTAAAAAAATAGTAATATTAGATATGAATTATATTCTATCATTACAAGTGAAGCATACTTTAGGGGTATATATTTCGTAAAGCATAGTTTTTAACAGTCGCTATATTTAGATATTTTTAAAGACAAATGCGTGTTAAAAATAACCTCAAATAAATTATATGTTGCTTAAAAAAGAGCAGCATATTTCAGGGATACATTTTATAGCATAGGTTAGGTTAGGTTAAAGGACGCGTAGTGCACTACCAAATTGGCGTGCACTACTCCACTCGGAGACCAAAAGCTCCATTGTGCTAGTCCTATGAAGAATTAAAGATTTGGAGAAACAATAGAAAAAAATAATATATTGAAAATTGAGAGGGGGTGGAAGGGGGCCTAATAAAGAGTGAGAAGAACGGAAAAAATAAATGTTGAATTAAAAGAGGAGAGGGCAGAAAAGTTCTTGCGATAGACAATGCCATTTAGGCAGATGGATGATGGATTTTATAGCATACTTTTTACCAATAAATTGTTATAAATGTTCTTCGACTTCAAGTTTTTTCTTTAAATTATTTTCCTTTGGGAACTTTCCAAAACAGCTTTCAGCGTAAACCATTTCTCATTTTCCACCAATACGTTTAAGAAACAAAATAAACAAAACAAAATGTTTGCATAATTTTAGGCTTTGACGAATTTTTTGGTATTCAAATCTATGGCTCTGTTTCAAAGCAAAATAAACTTTTTGTTCCTTTCTATAATTTATGCCAGAATAAATGTTGTGTATTCATTTCATGGGTTTCTCTTTTTTCTGTTGTATACAATAAATGTAAATTTAAATAACTGATGTTTTGGCGAACATTTGAGATGTATTAAAAATACATTTAGTCGTCTACTATAGAGTAGATAACTCCACAAGTCGGCTCCTGTAGAGTAGATAAATCCACAATTCGGCTTCTGTAGAGTAGATGTCTCCACGAGACGTTTACTATAGAGTAGATGACTCCAGGAGTCGTCTACCATAGACTACATTACTCCAGGATACGTCTAACATAAAGTAGTCGACTCCAGCAGGTTACTATAGAGTAGATGACTCCTGGATTCATCTATCATAGTGTAGATGACTCCAGAAGTTGTCTACCATAGAGTAGATTACTCCACGAGTCGTCTACTATAGAGTAGATGACTCCACGAGTCGTCTACTATAGAGTAGATGATGCCACGAGTCGGCCACTGTAGAGTAGATGACTCCAGAAGTTGTCTACCATAGAGTAGATGACTACAGGAGTCGTTTACCATAGAGTAGATTACTCCACGAGTCGTCTGCTGTAAAGTAGATGATTCCAGGAGCCGTCTACTACAGAGTAGATGACCCCACGAGTCATCTACTATAGATTAGATGACTCCAGGAGTCGTCTACTATAGAGGAGATGATTCCACGAGTCGTCTACTATAGAGTAGATGATTCCACGAGACGTTTACTATAGAGTAGATGACTCCACGAGTTGTCTACTGAAGAGCAGATGACCTCAAAAGTCGTCTACTATTGAGTAGATAACTTAACAAGCCGTCTACCGTGGAGTAGATTACTCCACTTAACAAGCCGTCTAACATAAAGTAGTCGACTCTATAGTAGACAGAAGTTGTCTACTATAGAGTAGATTACTCCACGAGTCGTCTACTACAGAGTAGATGACTCCACGAGTCGTCTACTATAGAGTAGATGACTCCACGAGTCGTCTACTACAGAGCAGATGATTCCACGAGTCGTCTACTATAGAGTAGATGATGCCACGAGTCGGCCACTGTAGAGTAGATGACTCCAGAAGTTGTCTACCATAGAGTAGATGACTACAGGAGTCGTTTACCATAGAGTAGATTACTCCACGAGTCGTCTGCTGTAAAGTAGATGATTCCAGGAGCCGTCTACTACAGAGTAGATGACCCCACTAGTCATCTACTATAGATTAGATGACTCCAGGAGTCGTCTACTATAGAGGAGATGATTCCACGAGTCGTCTACTATAGAGAATATATATCTACTATAGAGTAGATGATTCCACAGGACGTTTACTATAGAGTAGATGACTCCACGAGTTGTCTACTGAAGAGCAGATGACCTCAAAAGTCGTCTACTATTGAGTAGATAACTTAACAAGCCGTCTACCGTGGAGTAGATTACTCCACGAGCCGTCTACTGAGAGTAGATGACTCTACGGGTCATCTACTATAGAAGAGATTACTCCACAAGTCGTCTACAGTAGAGTAGTTGATTTCACATTTCGTCTACTGTTGATTAAATGACTCCTCCAGACTGCAGAGTAGATGACTTTGCTAAACGTCTAATGAAGATTAGAAGAATCCAACAAAAGTTTACTGTAGAGTATATGACTACACCAGACGTCTACATTAGTGCAAATTCCTCCACGAGTTGTCTACTGTGGAGTAGATGACTTCAAAAGTCGTCCAGCGTAGAGTAGATTAGTCTACTGTAGAGTAGATTACTTAGCAAGTCGTCTGCTGTAGAGTAGATGACTTAGCAAGTCGTCTGCTGTAGCTTAGGTGATTCTACGGTTTGTCTACTGCAGATTAGATGACTTTACGAATCGTCTATTATAGAGTAGTTGGCCGCATGAATCGCCTGTTGTATAAGTATAATAGTTACTGTAGATGACCCAAAGAACCTACGACTGTACTACGGTTAAGTCTTTTCCAGTTCCTATGATTTTTCGGTTATTATATTTTTATAAGACCTGCTAACGCTCGTATATGAAGTCATCTATACAAACATCTGTTAAATATCAACTATTCCGTAATACCTGCAATTAGTCTGTTATAAAGTCTTTTCTACAGCAGTTCTATTATGAAATCTTGTGTAGCACCTAGAACTGTGAAATCTACTTCAGATCTATTATGAAAACATCTGTAGGACCTACGATTGTTCTGTTATCAAGTATTCTGCAAGATCTACGTTTACCCTCTTACTATACCTGCGATTGTTCTGTTATAAAGTCTTCTGCAGAACCTACGATTGTTCAATTATGAAGTGATGTGTAGAACCTACGATTGCAGTGCTATGAAGTCTTCTCTAAGACCTGTTGTTATGAAGTTTTCTATAGCGGTATAGCGGTATAGCAGAAACAAAAATTATGTAGTTCTTTGTAAATGGTTCTATTTATCTGTAATCAAGTTTCATTAAAGTATACGATTAGTGTTCTGCTTTCTGGAGGACCTACGATTCTTTTGGTATCGGATTAGCCAACGAAGTATTTCATTTCAAGTCATCCTACTGTTGTTACTGCCAGCGCCAGATCATAGATGTGAGCTAATGGAGTAAAAGGTATGTAAATGAACACAGAATTGTAGCAGGAAGGTCATTAAAATGCTAAAATAAATCGATTACTGGTCAAGCAGATATGTAATGTAGCGATATGAGATCGCCATGGACCACCATTTGCATAAAACAACAGAAAACTGTTCGCCAAGTTGGATTACCGCCCTGGCGGCAACATTGTGACTGCTGAGCTGTGCTGTTATGCAAAATGTTGAATTTAAATGTGTATGCCGGAAATCCGGCAGGATGTTGGTGGGTAATCTTATTATTTGTACTCGTTCGCGGACATCTGGCATTTGTTTGATACATAAAAGAGGAAGTAAAGAAGACCATGAAAGTAAACGGATTTTTTTTGTATTATGTGCATCTGCAAATGAGAAAAAATTAAAACAATTCTTGAAGTTGTTTAAGAATTACCTTTAAAAAATCTTCTCTGACTCTCTGACTGACAAAATAACTCTATATAGAGGAGCTTTCGGAATTAATTTAAAAAAAACACATACAATTTAGAGAAATGCATTGGAATCGATAGAACGTTGCCAACAAATCACACATAGAAAGTTGCCAACAAATCACCCATTTCTTTCCCTTCAAATTTCTTTCGTTTAATTAAAAGCTTTCCACTTTTTTCGATTCTTCACATTAATTTACCCTTTTGGATGACAAACGACATTTTAAATGTGAAAGTAATTAGCGGAGCAAAGAAGAAAAGAAAATTGGTTGCCAAATAAGTAATTGTGGTTTAATTAACATTTTCTCAATCACAGCGATTTTTTACGAAATCTATAATTATTGGCAGCTTTTTACGAGCGGTTATCTTCCATTTTACATTTAATTTACGAGCATTTAAGTTACTCACCTCAATTCAATCATAAAAAAACGTGAAAGTTTCCAGCAGTTGTACATTTTTCAATAAAATCAATTATCTTTGTTCTCCGTTATTTCATTGCAGTTGCATTTTCTGAAATTATCTTTATTCTATCATTAATTGAATGAAAAAACGTTTTAGATACCGCTCCAATTTTGCAATTTCGTGATTTCTCGGTCTCATTAGTTCGCCAAAAAATGTTGCCTACATTTAGGATGTTTTTTTAAGTTAGTCAGTTGTAAGGGGTATTATATGAGGCAAGCTAAAAATATGAAATATTGATGACAATATTCTTACGCCTAAGAGTCGGCAACGAGGGTTAGTTTTAAAATAAACTTTAAGGTTAAGAAATAAGATGAAATTCCTCATTGGAAATTGATTAATTTCTCATTCACACAATTTTTTAAGAAAAATTGCCTACATATGAAATGCTTCTGCAAGCAATATATTTAGGCTACTTCCAGGAGCGCATCACTCAATGTGTTTTCATTATAAAAAGTGGATTTTAAGACATCCGATTGACCTGTTATTAATTTTTTTTGTAGGCCACTCATTTCTCTTTTAGTCTCTTTTAGGACCTGCGACTGTTCTGTTACAAAATCCTTTGTATGAAGTCCCCTGAAGGCCCTACGATTATTCTGATATCATGCCTTTTTTAGGCTCTACGACAGTTTTGATATAAACTCTTCTCTCGGACCTACTCTTTTACTTTTATTAAACCTTGTATAGGATATGTGATTGTTATATACTGTAGGAAGTACGATAGTTCTGGCATAAAGTCTTCTGAAAAACCTAACCTAACCTAACCTAACCTAACCTAACCTAACCTAACCTAACCTAACCTAACCTAACCTAACCTAACCTAACCTAACCTAACCTAACCTAACCTAACCTAACCTAACCTAACCTAACCTAACCTAACCTAACCTAACCTAACCTAACCTAACCTAACCTAACCTAACCTAACCTAACCTAACCTAACCTAACCTAACCTAACCTAACCTAACCTAACCTAACCTAACCTAACCTAACCTAACCTAACCTAACCTAACCTAACCTAACCTAACCTAACCTAACCTAACCTAACCTAACCTAACCTAACCTAACCTAACCTAACCTAACCTAACCTAACCTAACCTAACCTAACCTAACCTAACCTAACCTAACCTAACCTAACCTAACCTAACCTAACCTAACCTAACCTAACCTAACCTAACCTAACCTAACCTAACCTAACCTAACCTAACCTAACCTAACCTAACCTAACCTAACCTAACCTAACCTAACCTAACCTAACCTAACCTAACCTAACCTAACCTAACCTAACCTAACCTAACCTAACCTAACCTAACCTAACCTAACCTAACCTAACCTAACCTAACCTAACCTAACCTAACCTAACCTAACCTAACCTAACCTAACCTAACCTAACCTAACCTAACCTAACCTAACCTAACCTAACCTAACCTAACCTAACCTAACCTAACCTAACCTAACCTAACCTAACCTAACCTAACCTAACCTAACCTAACCTAACCTAACCTAACCTAACCTAACCTAACCTAACCTAACCTAACCTAACCTAACCTAACCTAACCTAACCTAACCTAACCTAACCTAACCTAACCTAACCTAACCTAACCTAACCTAACCTAACCTAACCTAACCTAACCTAACCTAACCTAACCTAACCTAACCTAACCTAACCTAACCTAACCTAACCTAACCTAACCTAACCTAACCTAACCTAACCTAACCTAACCTAACCTAACCTAACCTAACCTAACCTAACCTAACCTAACCTAACCTAACCTAACCTAACCTAACCTAACCTAACCTAACCTAACCTAACCTAACCTAACCTAACCTAACCTAACCTAACCTAACCTAACCTAACCTAACCTAACCTAACCTAATCTAATCTAACCTAACCTAACCTCAACCCTTCTGCAGTAAATAATACTGATCTGTTATGAAGTCTTCCTTAGGATCTACTGCAAATCTGTTATGAATACTTCTCTGTAGCGCTACAGATTTTTCCGTTATAATATTTTCTGTTGGACCTGCGACTGATTAGTTATGAATACTTCTGTAGAACGCAGTGCTAATAAATTATGAATACTTCTGTAGCACTGCCGATTTTTCTGTTATAATATTTCTGTCGGATCTGTGACTATTCAGTTATGTACTTCTGTAGACTTCTGCAGGACCTACTTACTGCTAATCTATTACGAATACTACTGTAGAACAAAATTATTATTTCTGTTGGGCATGCGACTATTATGTTATGAATATTTCTCTAGACCCTACAATTGTTTTCGTATGAAGTCTTCTAGGTCTTAGGATTGGTATGTTTCCAACAGATAAGTTATGACGTCTTCTGCCGAACCTAGTTACTGCAAATCTATTATGAATACTTCTGTAGATCAAACGATTTTTTGTGTTATATTTTTTCTGTTGGACCTGTGACTATTTTGTTATAAATACTTCTGTAGATCCTAAGACTGTTTTGATGTGAAGTCTTTTGTAGGTCCTAGGATTTTTTGTTATCAAACGTTTCCAACCGCCTACAATAAAATATGACGTCTTCTGCAGGAACACCTTACTGCTTATCTATTATGAATACTTCTGTAGAACATTTTTGAGTTATATTATTTTTTGTTGGACCTGCGACTATTATGTTATGAATATTTCTGTAGATCCTGAGACTGTTGTGGTGTAAAGTCTTATGTAGGTCCTAGGATTGGTATGTTATCAAACCATCTACAATATATTATGACGTCTTCTGCAGGAACTACTTACGGCAAATCTGTTATGAATACTTCCCTGTAGCACTATCGGTTTTTCTGTTCCGTTGGACCTGCGACTATTCAGTTATGAATATTTCTGTAGATCCTACAATTATCTTGGTATAATGTCTTTTAGGTCCTAGGATTGATATGTTATCATACCTTCTACAGTAAATGATGACATCTTCTGTAGGACCTACTAATGAATACTTTTGTAGACCATAGACTGTTTTGATATGTAGGTCCTAGGATTGGTATGTTATCAAACCTACAGCAAGTGATGACGTCTTATGTGGGACTAACTGCAAATATGCTACTAGCAATTCAGTAGGACTAACGATTTTTCTGTTACCACATCTTTTATTGGATCTGCAACTATTATGCCATGAATACTTCTGTACATCCTACAATTGTCTTGGTATAAAGTCTTTTAGGTCCTAGAATCGCAATAATGTTTTGATATGAAGTCTTACGTAGGTCCTAGAATTGGTATGTTATTAAAGCTTCTACAATAAATGACAACGTCTAATATAGGAAGTACTACAAATCTACTATTAATCCTTTGATTTTTCTTTTATCACAATATTTCCGTTGTGAAGTCTTCTGTAGGTCCTGTCATTACATTAAAGTCCTTGACCTTCTTTCTGTTATAAAATCTGTTGGAGCTGCAACTATTCTGTTCTGATTACTTCTAGAGGATCTTCGATTGTTCAGTTATAAAAGTTCAGTTAGATCTTATGTTTGGTTTCTCATGAAGTGTAAGATATACATACATGTAAGGTGTATTATCAAAGCTTCTATTGTAAATACTACTTCTCTGGCTTGAAGTCTTCTGTACGAGATAGGATTATTCTGATTTGCATATGTCTGTAGGACCTGCAGAAATTGCTATTGTTCATTTATGATGTTTTCTGCAAAACCTACGACTACTTTGCTCTGAAGCATAAAAAATGTCGGACCTACGAAAGTTATATTATAATGTTCTCTGTACTGAATACTTCTGTAGGACATACAATTATTCAGTTAGGCATTTTTCTGTAGTCATATTTGCCTTCCGAATTTAAAGTTGGCTAATTTCTTGGTTTCACAATTTTATTAAAAATTGCATACGTTTAGGCTGTTTTGTCGTGATACACTTAACGCTTCTGTTTGCAGTATCTGCAGGCAAATGCCATGACTAATACTAGTATAATAATTTTTATTCCCACCAAATTTTTCTGGCTAATTGGCCAAAATATTCAGTTAGTTAGTGCCTTGTGGGCATATGCAAATTTTGTTACATTCATTTAGAGTTGATAATAATTTTACAACAGTTTTGCTAATTTAATTAAATATACAATTTAATTAAATTTATACCGTTTAAAACAAAGCGAAGCCTGAAGGAATTTTCTACCTCTAATTACTAATTTTATTGCTTCTCTATGTAGTCAATGACTCGTTTTTTTTTTGTGGAAAATTGTGCATTTGACATATTTTTAACACATATCAAATTTAAACATAAAATTCAATTTTTGTAATACATATTTATTTTGCATAGCTGCCTTTGTCATTGTACTCGTTTATGTCAACATCTGACATACAAAGTGACGAACGTAAAAGTCTTTCGAGCTAAATGACATGCCAGAAATGTTAGGGGGCAAAATGTAGCATACTTCTGGGAATAATGTCTGCTTTTAGGCTTAACTTGTAAACCACAATGTCAAACCGCTCATTCTCACACTCGGTTATTTTCAATCTAACAAAAAAGCATGCATTACTCGTCTATACATCACGCTACAGGCAGTGATGTGCAGTCAATCACGCAAAATCTATTTATTCTCAGAGAGGGATGGTTTATTTTCCTCCTCCATATGTGTGGCTCATAGGAAAATCATTTTTTCTCAGAAGTGGGTGGTTTATTTTCCTCCTCGATATGTGGGACTTATAGGGAAATAGTATTTGTACCCCAAAACCATGGCCAAGTGGTAGCTATGCATTTGCAGAAAAGTGGACTAAAAGTTTTCCGGAAAAAATCACATATTTGTTCTTGGCCTGTTGGATGCTATGCTATCTTCCCACACATAACCATTCACTTTTTACGGAAACGGAAACCACTAAATGAATTGCTTTTTTGCTTCTACTTTTTTTCCATTATAGGTAACACCTACAGTTTTTTGCCATTGCCTTGGTGAAATCCAAAAACGGGGATTTGCTTTGCATACTTCTAGGATTCTCTCTATACTGCATACGCCTACTTGCACTTTTTTGTGTGCATGCTCCAGCTAAATAAGGCATAGTACAAACACTGGGAGAAAAATCAATAACCGTCACTTAGAGTGCAATATAGCCTTCTGTTGATTGTGTCCGAAGTAAATCTTCCTAATCTTTGGTACAAAAAATGTAAGGTTGCAACGCAAATAGCAGATACGTATTTGTATCACTTTTTAGAGGATTATATAGACTGCACATTTGTGTTATTTGCTTCAGTTTCATCTGATAAAAACTTTATTTTCAGGAGGACTTTTATGCATCATGGGTAGCTTCAGTATCAATTACAAGACCCACTTCTTTGTAGAAGATCGTCCTTTCGTGGTGTAAATGAAATTTTTAAGATTTTTTTTCCATTTTCCGCAGAACTGTTGGCGTCAAGTTTGCTAACCAAAGGTTATGAAAGGTAATCTTAGGCGTTGCAATCCGGCATAACTTGCGAACTTGGGCGAAACTTGCTATATAGATTTAATTATATCTCGAGAAAAACAAAAATGGACAACACAGAACTTAAACTGTATTTTAGAGGAGAATTTGGCGAAAAATACAAAAAATAAATTTAAAAAATTTTAAGAAATTAAAAAAAGATATTTTGCAAAATTTTATAGGAAAATTTACATTGAAATATTTATAGCAATGAGAGGACATACAGAAGCCTGCACAAGCCTTCAGAAACAGAAATATAACACACGATTTTATAACTGAACAATCGCAGATCCTACAGAAGTAATCATAACAGAATCGTTGCAGGTCCAACAGAAGATTTTATAACAGAAAAGAAGGTTAAGGACCTTAAAGTAATGAGAGGACCTACAGAAGACTCTATAATAGAATAGTCGTATATTCCATATAAGTATTCATAACACAATATTCGCAGGTCCAACAGAAGATATGATAAAAGAAATATCAAAGTATTAACAGTAGATTTGTAGTACTTCCTATAGAAGACGTTGTCATTTATTGTAAAAGCCTTGATAACGTAAGACTTCATTTCAAAACATTATTGGGGTCTACAGAAGTATTCATAAGTAGGTCCTGCAGAAGATGTCATCACTTACTCTAGGTGTGATAACATACCAATTCTAGGGCCTAAATATCACAACAATCTACAGAAGTAGACCCTTAGGTCATGCAGAAGATTTCATCATTTACGGTAGAAGGTAGAAGAAAATACAAAAAATAAATTAAAAAATTAAGAAACGCTTCCTTGATTTTAAATAATTTTAAATAAGTTAAAAAAAAATATTTTGATTAATTTTATAGAACAATTTACATTAAAAAATCGATATTTTACATAAAGTGTCTAAAATACTGGGACAAACTTGCCATAAAGATTTAATTATATCTCGAGAAAAACAAAAAAGGGCAACACAGAGCTTGAACAGAACAAAATTTGTCCGAAAATACAAAAAATAAATTAAAAAATTTAAAAGCGTTTTAAAAAAATTTAAAAAAATATTTTGAAAAATTTTATAGAAGAATTTATATTTTTCATAAAGTGTCGAGCATTAGTTTACTAGAATTTTGCAAACATTCTATTAATAGATTTTACCAATAAATAGATATAATTTTTTTCATAATACCAGTATTTCTCAAAATTCACATTTTGGAAAATTGTAAATCTTCATAGTAGGCTTGTTCATTAGATTTTTAATTAAAAAATAATATGTATGAGTTATTTGCAACACTTAATATAACTGTTATAGCAAGTTTCACTAAAATCCGTGGCATGAAACTGCTCAAAAGATGAATACAAAGCAACGTATCATTTATTGTTTCAGTTAATATAACTCAGGCTTTCCGCCAAAAAGAAACCGGAAACTGAAACCAAAAAGGAAAAGATACTAATTTAATATAGAATTAAAATTTTCCAAATGAAAAAGAATCTTTTTCAAAACGAAAATGGTCATTTTTACTCTAATATGGAAAAATTCGTGAGCTCTAAACCAATAATATAGTTCGTAAACTCTGTCATATAAGTAATATTAATTAAATTCGTATTGCACATGCAACATATGGGGAAATTGTTCATTGAGAGGAAAAATATTCCATTGACTACTAGACTACACTATAAACAAACCTTACACTAAAAAAAAAGCGTACTGAAAATCAATGAATTTTTCGTAAAGTTTAAGATTTCGGCAATGATATCGAGCCAAAGACAATCGCTATAAAAATAAGAAGGTTTTATAGTTAATTTAAAGACGTGAATAGTACTTGTTTTAAGGATGCATTTCATAGAATTAAGAATTTTGGGTAATAAAAATAATTATGGTTGGTCTTAAAATAAGCAAATTTTTGCGTAAATTTAAGTATGTCGCGTGCTTATTTTTAGTAAAATATCATATAATTTAAAACATTATCGTAATAAAATTTAAAATGTTCGTCCTTGATATAAGAATATACTGGTAATTAATTTAAGGCATACATGAATTTAAATACAGTTTTTTTAAATATGTATGGAAAATTCGTTACATTATATTGATTATAATGTTGCTCTTTTAAATGAATCATTTTCTTTGAAATCATTTAATATTCATAGAAAATTCAATAACACAACACTTTATCTTTCTAAATATATATTTTATTTGTTATATTTTATATTGTATTATATTTTTATACAAAAAAATATAATACATATTACGGATAACCTTGAACATTTTATAATTTAAAACAAAATGTAATTGTATAAAGACAAATCGACCAACACACTATGAAGTTTGACTTTTATTCGAATATTGTATTGTTATGTATCGATTCTATAGCGGGATTCGTTTCTCTATTTGTTGTCCATGAACAATTTTTATCGGAACCGACCTTAATGATCTTTAACCTAGAATTTGGCTGGAATTTAAATAGAAATAATATAAAACAAATATTATATTATTATATCATATACATAGTTTGTATGCTCACTCATTTCCTGCAATTTGTAAATTTTTAATTCCCCACCGCATTTTTCATATATCCAAATAAAGTTCAATTGCGCGAACTGAAATGAAAATAATTTGAATATAAGTCAAACAGAATGATTTATATACGATAAAGTATTAAAATAAATTTTATCATAAAACTGTCACAAAATGTTGAAAAATAAGAGATATATTAAAATCTTTGGAATATACTTACTTACACTGAAATATTTAGTCACTCTTCTACGACACAAATTCTCATAATAGATCCATACAAAATTTGCTGTACTAAAAGTTAAAAAAAAATATTTATGTAAGATATTATTAATAATAGAAACTGATTGTTTTGAAAGTGGCGAAAGTGACATTTTTCATATAAATTAAGTTATCAAAAATAATTTTCTCAAAAAAATCAATCGTGACTTAGATTTTAAAACCTTAAGTTTTGTTAGTCCATTTGGTCAACATTACATTTTTCATATAAAATGAATATGGAAGACAATATTTTATATTTATTTTTATTCAATACTTCGTGAAAAGAAAGCAGCTTATTTACAATTATTTTTGAGCAAAAACGCTCATTATTTTGATTTTAGTAAAACAAAAATATCCCTAATGACCAAATTATAAGGCAATATTTATACATACATATATTACCGTTTATAAAGGAAACGATACAAAATTTAGACCAAACGGGCGTAATCTAACAGCAGGTTTAATTATGAAGTACTTATGAAGCAATTATGAACACGAAATCAAGGAAAAATTTAAACTAAAATTCAAAAAAGGAAAACATCTTTTTAAATAAATTATATTTGGAAAACTTTTTAACAATAACTTTGTTTGTGTGAAAACACGTATTTTATATGTGAACGTCAGTTCGCAAATATATTTTGTTCTAATACATTAATATGTATATGCGTTCCAAATTAAATTTCTTGATTTTCAAATAAAATATATTTGTTCAGAAATACATAATATGTACTTACAAATATTGTTTCCAAATCTCACTTATTTGTTGTAATTTATAAATGGCATTCAGCACTGCATTTTTCATATATCCATCACATTTATCTTCAAATATTGCGTGATCTAAAATTAAAATAATTAAATTTTTTCTGAAAATAAATCAAATAACATTATCTATAAACTAAAAAAAAATGCAAATAAATTTTATCATATCACAATTGGAAAACGCTGAAAACTAAGAGAAATATTTCAGCCGTTCATATATAATACTTACGTTGAAATATTTTGTAAAATTTGCCACTCTTCTCACAAAAGACCCATTCTAAAATTATTTTACTAAAAAAATTAAAAAAGATAGTTATATGTATAACATATTATTAATAATAAATTTCTATATTGCCACAAATAATTTTACATTTCTACATTATGCGCTGGTATTTTTAATATATAAATACTTTCAATTAAAATGTGTTTTGTTAATTTTGTAATTGCCAATAAGATGTTTATTTCAGAATAATAATATTATTTTTCACGTACGTAAACATTTTCCCATTGTCTCTTTCAGTATTACAAAATCTATTACTCACATTTTTATCATCCATTTGGCACAAATCTCTTCACAGGACTTACAAACAAGATCTCCTTCAAAAACGAATGTACATCGCCATAAATAAAATACAGCAAAAATAACAAAGACACACGCACTCCTTTATCACAGAGATCGATGGTGACGCCGACGGCATAACCACATGCATACACACATGTACACGACGGTTTCATTTGTTGTTGTTGCTATGCTTTACCAAAAATAACTGTTAACAGCCCATATTAAAATTATTTTAGGTGCAATATGCACGTATGTATGCACGTATACTTACATATTCACAGCAACCAAATTTTTTCACAATCCGCGTCCCGAAAACAGACAACCATTTCCTTCCATCGCTTGTAAATAACTGACGATTTAAAAGAAAACGAACAGAACTGTTCTCTATTTTCTCTTTTAGCATTCCATAACAATTATTGATTCACACATTACCAAACAAAACTGATTCTCCGAGCGAGAGAGGGAGGGAGAGATTGTATAATTCTCTCGTATGTATTCTTACAAATAATGACAAGAGTCATAAAATTTATTACCAAGACAGCCTTTCCTTTAAGGGGAGCATAGCCTTAAATTTATTACTCAAATATCTCATACTGTTAATTAAGTCCGATTCGGCATTAAAACTATGACATGTCTACGTCATAGTGTTAATGTAAAAAATCCTTAAAAGTATTGAAATATTACTTAAAATAATGCGGATTGGCACAAAAATAATGATTTTTTTCTTTAATTTAAATGCGTACATTTAAAGAAGCGCGTACACAAAACTAATGATTAGATAGTCATTAATTCAAATTCAAAAAACTTTATATTAAGGAAAATTTCGTAAAAAACGTGTAAATTTTCATTATTTTAATGAAAATTTTCATTGAATTGATGCCGAGGTAGCATACTTAATATAAGAATGTGTCATCATTAGTTTTATTACTATTTTTTTTTTTTCAGTGTAGAAACTGTAAAAAACAATTTTAAATATATATACAATATTTTAAAATGGATCCGCTGTAGATCAATTATAAAGTATGAATAGAAGAATATTAATTATATTCTTATTGCGGCATATTCTGTAGGCCACAGCCAACTACACTACACTTTAAAAAAAACGTTCGAAACTGTAAAAAATAATAAAAAATAAACAATATTTCTTGAAAATGTCCTTATTAATTATTATTAAAAGCAACAATAGGACTCATACAAATAGACTTGGAAAATACAAAAATATATATAGCAAAATTATGCAGTATTTTTTAATTTTTTTCATTATTATTTATTATTGAAGATTGATAGAAAAGACACAGAAGTTTTAATTTTGAAGTTAGTTAAATTCAGGCTTTCCTCCAGATAGAGAAGTAGGAACTGAAGACGAAAAAAAAAGAATTTAAGTTTTCCTACAAAAATTATATGTATATTTTTCTACACATTATCACAGATATAGGTCATCCACTAAGTCGTATAAGTTATAATAATTAAATTCTTATTGTGTATACGACATATAAGAAATTGCTAATTGTGAATAAGAATATTTCACAGACTACAACAAAAAAAAAACCCTTCGAAACTGCAGAGAACAGAGAATATAGACTACATAGACTATTTTTGAGACTTTTAAGCTATTGGATGCATTTTTTTCTCCTCTTCAACAAATACAACTTTGCTTCTGACACAAAAGAGATATTCCGTACGGTATACCGAGAAAAAAAATAGAAAAACTGCAAAAAATCCAACTTGAGCAAACAAAATCGTATGGCCATTAAATTATTAATTGAGCCAACTTGACTAAACGAATGATGCAGAAGTTCTAATTTTGGCGCTACTTTCATGTCCAATTCATAGAAATGAGTCCGTTGTACTGTACTGTGTTATTTATAGTTAAAGAATAAAAGAAAGCAAGCAACATGGAAAATATACAAAAATAAAAAATATAATTTGTTTGTTTTAGTTAATTATCTTCTACTAAAAAACTAGAAACTAAAACCGAAAAGGAGGAGCTTTAACTTCGTTCAGAACTTAGTTTTTCCTACAGAAAAATATTAAATATTAAATATTATTACAAAAAAAAATACAAAAATTAAACCGATGTAAATCAATAATTGAGTTCGTCAACTCTGTCATATAAGTAATATTAATTTAATTCATATTATGTATACGGAATGTGGGAAATTTGACATTGAGAGTAAAGATAGAGCACAGACTATTGAACTACAATATAAAAACTCTTCGAAACTGTAAAAAAATAATAAAAAAAAATATAAAATTTTTTACAAAAACAAATTTAATTTAAAAACATTTTTTTAATTAATTGTACTGGGGCTTTGCTCCAGAAAGAAATCTAGAAACTTAAAGAGATTCATGCCTTACCGATTTTAGGGCAAATACCTTTTCTTCAAATTCTTACAGAAAACTGGAATAATGCCTTAGCTGTAAATCAATAGCAGAATATAGGAATATATGAAAAAGGTTTTTTTGAGATATGTATGCTTTTTCTAATTGATAATACTCTGGAATGAAAAAATGTCTTATATAAACTGGGTATTCCACCTACGAAGAGCAGATGAATCTTATGAAACTTGTTTCTTCCTAAAATTATTTTTTTTTCGAATATTTAAATATTTGTTACATTTAAGTTGAAAAGTACATCCGTGGTAGACAAATAACAGAGTTTGTCCACTCTGTCGTATAAATAATATTAATTAAATTCATATTACGTATACGGCAATTGGACAATTAGTTTTCTATGGACTTTTTTATTGTACTAGCAGACTGTTCGTATAAAACGTATGTCTTCCTAACATTTTTATACCCGCCACCATAGGATGGGGATATATTCATTTTGTCACTCCGTTTTTAACACCACTAAATATTGATCTGAGACCCCGTAAAATATATATTTTCTTAAACTTCGTAAAATTCTAAAACGATTTAGCCATGTCCGTCTGTCCGTCTGTTATAATCACGCTACAATCTACTACTAGAATACTAGAGGTGGCTGAAATTTGGTACATATACTTCTTATATCTGTAGGTATGTTGGGATTGGAAATGGGCAATATCGGTCCATTTTTGGATGTAGCCCCCAGATATAGCATCTTCACGATTTGACTTCTTAACGTCATAGAGACCACAAATGAGAACTGATCGGGCTGTAAAATGGTAATTGGGATTTATTTATACCGGGTATCCTTCACACGAACAACAGTAGCCATTGGTCCATGTTTTGATATAGCCCCCATACAAAGGTCCCTGTAGATTTGACTTCTTAATGCCATAAAAACCTCAAATTTCAACGAAGTGAAATTCACGTGCGATCCATGGTGGCGGGTATATGTATATAAGATTCGGCATGGCCGAACTTAATGCTGTAACTTGTTTTTTTTTATTGTAAGACTAGGTTCAGCGATTAGGTTCTGATATATATTTGCACCGACCTTTAATAACAAAAAATAGAATCATTTCAAGAATATATGTCCTATATTTTTGAATAATTTTTTCTTTAAAAAATTATACATTTCTTTCCAAAAATTCACCATCTGGACCAAGTTTGTAGTCTCGTTAATTGCGGTTTATCCTGTGGTATATTTAATTTTAACTTCATATTACGTATACGTCACCTGAACAATTTATTTTTGGTGGTAACGCTAGGTTCCGCTATTTGATTATGCAAGCCAATTTTTAATGAAGTTTGACAAAACATTAAAAAACAAAATAAAAAATATTTGACCTCAATTGCTTGTTAAAATTTTCTTCCGAAAATATAACATTTCGTCTAAAAAAATCCGACGAAAGCTTTTGCTTTTTTTATTGTGGCAAACCCTGTGGTATATTTTGAATAAAGAAAATTCTAAGCATATCTTGAGGCATAATGTATGTAAATGGCATCTAAGCTTTAACATATTTCAGAAGATGTTACCGACATTCCATTGGCAAATTCTGTCGCCCGTTATATGCATATTTAAATATCCAACATTTCTTTTTAGAGATAAGGTGATTAAATTGTGTTTTTATACCTTACACCACACTGTGGTACAGTATAAGTTTGTTTCACGGCAGATGTTTGTAACACCTGAAAATAACACAGCTAGACCCACCTTAAAGTATACCGAACGACTCAGAATCAGTAGCTGAGTCGATTTAAACATGTCCGCCCGTCCGTCCGTCCGTCTGTCCATGTAAAGTTGTTCGTCGACTACAGGTCGCAATTTCACTCCGATCGTTCTGAAATTTTGCAGTTTAAAGTATTTCGCAGCTGTTAAGATCGCTGTTGAATTTGGTTGAAATCGGTTCAGATTTAGATATAGCTGCCATATATATCTTTCGTCCGATTTGGCCCTTTAGTCCCATAGAAGCTGTATTTTACATCCAATCGTTTTGAAATTTAGAATGGTAGAGTTTCTTGATCCATGAACCAACATTGCCGAATTTGAAGAAAATCGATTACGATTTAGCTATAGCTCCCATATATATGTTTCGTCCGATTTGGCTCTTTAGTCCTATAGAAGCTGTATTTTACATCCAATCGTTTTGAAATTTAGAATGGTAGAGTTTCTTGATCCATGAACCAACACTTCCGAATTTGAAGAAAATCGGTTAAGATTTAGCTATAGCTCCCATATATATGTTTCGTCCGATTTGGCCCTTTAGTTCTATAGAAGCTATATTTTACATGCAATCGTTTTGAAATTTAGAATTGTAGAGTTTCTCGATCCATGAACCAACATTGGTGAATTTGAAGAAAATCGGTAAAGATTTAGCTATAGCTCCCATATATATGTTTCATCCGATTTGGCTCTTTAGATCCAATCGTTTTTATACCCTACACCACACTGTGGTACAGGGTATTATTTAAGTATAAAATGTCCCAAAAGTAAATTTATGTAAACAATTTATACATGAATTACAAAATTTATATATCAGAGTTATTCAATATTACGAGAGTGGTGTAGGGTATTATATAGTCGGCACCGCCCGACTTTAGCCTTTCCCTACTGGTTATAATATTGTAATATATGCATAATATGCAGTCATTGTTTCTTACATCTAATATGAAATACAGTATCACTTTTTATACCCTCCACCATAGGACGCGGGGTATATTCATTTTGTCACTCCGTTTGTAACATCTCTAAATATTGATCTAAGACCCCATAAAGTATATGTATTATTAAACGTCGTAAGATTCTAAGACGATTTAGCCATGTCCGTCTGTCCGTCCATCCGTCCGCCCGTCTGTTGTAATCACGCTACAGTCCGTAATAGTAGAGCTAGGTTGATCAAATTGTGGTACAAATATTTCTTAAAGTTGCAGGTTGTTTGGCATTGCAAATGGGTCATATCGGTCAATGTTTAGATATAGCTCCCCTATAGAGGTCGCTCCAAAATAAGGGTTTTGAGCCATAGATACCACATTTTTATAAGCAATTTAGCAGAAACTTTGCAGTTTGTATTCTATTTTGACAAGAATTCATCACAGCAAAAATTTTACAAATCGGTTCATATTTAGTTATAGTCACCCTATAGAGGTCGCTACATAATATAAGTATTTAAGACATAAATACCGTATTTTCAAAGCATTTTAACTGAATCTTTGCAGTTTGTATTTAATTAAGTCAAGAATTCATCGCAGTAAAATTTTTTTTTTAATCAGTTCATATTTTGTTATAGTCCACCTATAGATGTCGCTAACAAAAAGGCTCTCCTAAGCCATAAACACCATATTTTCTACGAAATTTAGCTGAAACTTTGCAGTTTATATTCTATTTTGGCAAGAATTAATCTCAATGAAATTAATACAAATGACATTTTATTTTGTTGTAATCGCCGTGTAGATGTAGCTTTTCAAAAAACTTATTTTAAGCCATAACTACCACATTTTCAGGTGAAGAGTTTGGCTTAAGAATTTGCGGTCTAAAAATTGCAGCGTTCGTTTTTTTAATAATTTACTTAAGCAAAATGGATCGTTTCATGATTTGCTCCATTTCCAAAGATTTTTGCAGTAATTAAAATTGAATGCAATCCATGGTGGAGGCTATATATAAGATTCGGCACGGCCGAACTTAACGCTTTTACTTGATAGAGATAAGATGGTAGGAATATCTTTTTATAATATTGTAATAAGAAACAGTATTTATTTTTTAGATCTATAATGCAATTTGTACAACATATTCCCTCTTATGATTTTCACCTCCAGTTCCTTTTTTCGGTTTATTGTATCTACGTATTTGTTGGAATTCGCTTGCTGTTCCAATGCCTTAAATTTTACATTTTTTATTTTATTATTTATAAATAGAATAACAAATTCAAAGCACGCTTTCAGCAGCCAGGCAAAGGTCACACTTGTTGATGAACAAATAAACTAAAGCCTACTTTCAAGGGTGATGGCATATTTTATGGGATACATGTCATAAATTCTTAATATGGTATCAATAATTTCATCATTTCATAAGGTTGGCCAATATTTCAAAATGTTTCTTCAAATTATTAGAAAATGCAAGGCTTGTTTCTTTCTCCTTGTTTCTTTCTCTTAATCCTTTAGATGTAATATAAAATTCAAAGCACACTTTTGGCGAGGCCAGACAAAAGGTGATACCTTTTATAATTTTTTCTCAATCGCAAATCCTTTTTGTTCTTTTTTCACAGGAGAATTATATTTTTTTGTTTGTCCTTTTTGACAAAATCATAAGCAGAAATCACCTCTTTGTGTGTCAGGCATCTTTTGTATCATTTTTGGTTGGCTGATACCCATTTCCAGTTTATTTCTTTGAGACTATTTATACCCTACACCACCCTGTGATGCAGGGTATTATGAGTTTGTGCATTTGTCTGTAACACCCAAAAGAATAAGAGATAGACCCATCGTTTATTATACCGATTGACTTGGAATCACTTCCTGAGTCGATTTAACCATGTCCGTCCTTCGTCCGTCCGTCTGTAGATGTAGCGTTGTAATCAAAGTCCAGGTCGTATTTATGGTCCGATTGTGATGAAATTTAGCAAAGCGTACTTTTTAGACCAGGGACGATCCCTTTTGAATTGGCGAAAATCCGTTCAGATTTATATATAGGGCCCATATATATTTCCTCCGATTTGGGATCTAAGGGCTGTACAAGGTGTAATTTAAACCAGATCGAGGTAAAAATAGGCAGAGAGAAGTCTCTTTACCCGTTAATACAGGCCGCAAAATTTTGTGAAAATCGGTTCAGATTTAGATATGGTCCCCATATATATGTGTCCCTTCCGATTTTGCTTCTAAGGCCTATAGAAGGTGTATTTTACACCAGCTCCAGTTAAAAATTGGCAGAGAGAAGTCTCTTCACCCTTTAATAAAGACTACTAAATTTAGTGAAAATCGGTTCAGATTTAGATGTAGACCCCCTATTTACGAGTATGTCCTTCCGATTTGGCTTCTAAGGCCTATAGAAGGTGTATTTTACACCAGATTAAGGTAAAAATTGTCAGAGCCTAACCTCTTCACCCATTCATAAAGACTACTAAATTTAATGGAAATCGGTTCAGATTAAGATATAGCCCCCATATATATGTTCCTTCCGATTTGGCTTCTAAAGCCTATAGAAGGTGTATTTTACACCAGATCGAGGTAAAAATTGGCAGGGAGAAGTCTCTTCACCGATTAATAAAGACTACTAAATTTAGTGAAAATCGGTTCAGATTTTGATTTTGAGCCCCCATATATATGTTCCCTCCGATTTGGTTTCTAAGGCCTATTGAAAGTGTATTTTACACCAGATCGAGGTAAAAATTGGCAGAAAGAAGTCTCTTCACCTATTAATAAAGACTACTAAATTTAGTGAAAATCGGTTCAGATTTTGATACAGCCCCCACATATATGTTCCTTCCGATTTAGCTGTATAAACTGTATTTTACAGACCCCTGTTACGAACATTTTAAGAAGGAAGGTTCAGATTTGCTAAATTTTCCAAACGATTCTTATGGAATTTAAACAAGTAAAAGGGTTTAAGTTCGTTTTATATACCCTTCACCATGGATTGCATTAAATTTTAGTACTGGAAAAATCTTTGCATATGGAGCAAATCATGAAATGATACTTTTGGTTTAGGTAAATTATTAAAAAAAAACGAACGTTGCAATTTTTAGGCCGCAAATTCTTTAGCCGAACTTCACCTGAAAAATGTCGTATTTATGGCTTAAATAAGCCTTTTTGGGAGCGACATCTATAGGTGGACTATAACAAAATATGAATTGATTTAAAAAAATTTTTACTGCGATGAATTTTTGCCTTAATTAAATAGAAACTGCAAAGATTGAGTTAAAATGCTTAGAAAATATGGTATTTAAGGCTTGAATACATATATGTTGGAGCGACCTCTATAGGGTGACTATAACAAAAAATAAGCCGATTTGTAAAATTTTTGCTGTGATGAATTATTGTCAAAAAAAATACAAACTGCAAAGTTTCTGCTAAATTGCTCTAAAAATGTGGTATCTATGGCTCAAAACCCGTATTTTGGGAGTGACCGCTATAGGGGAGCTACAACCTGCAACTATAAGAAATATTTCTACCATATTTGATCAACCTAGCTCTATTATTACAGACTGTAGCGTGTTTACAACAGCCGAACGGACGGACAGACGGATATGGATAAATTGCTTAGAATTTTTCGACGATTAAGAATATATATACTTTATGGGGTCTCAGATCAATATTTAGAGGTGTTACAAACGGAGTGATAAAATTAATATACCCCCCCATCCTATGGTGGAGGGTATAAAAAGAAGTGTTTTCTTGATCAATTGCCTGATAGTACGTGTGTTCAAGGTACTCCTTTCAAATTTAGATCAAATATATACGTGCTTATTCGGCTCTATCAAGATGGTGTAGGTTATTATATTGTCGGCTTCGCCCGACTTTTGCCTTTCCTTACTGGTTTTAATAGTATTATGAAAATCATTTTTTATTATATTTCACAAATTTCTACTTCAAAGATATAAAATACGTTTTGGGGTTTATTATTTGTTTTGTAGCATTTGACCTTAGCCAGACATATTTGCCATAAAATATTTTCCACAAATTTCGAAGACTTTAACTTGTTTTTCGTTTGTGGTCGTATTATTATTGTGGTTTGCATCAATTCATTTTATTTTTGTTTGCAATTCGTCTATGTCTTTGAGTTCTTTTTGAGATCTGAACCAGACATATTTCTCTTAAAAATATTTGATTCATATATTTGGCAGACGGTGTAGACCGCTAGTTTGAGGTTTCTGTTTCAATTACAACAAAAAAAAGAAAATATTTTTGTGAGATTTCTTTGACATTTCATTGACAACTGCTGCTATTCATGGTCTGTTTTGCTTCTAATAAAAGCGATTGTCTACTCAAACGTATAAGTAATATTAATTGAGTTCACATTACGTATAACACACAGTGGCTATTTTTAGGTACTGCGCTAAGGTTATGAACAATTTAAGTTCCTACGGACAAGAAATATACTCAGTCTATAATTCTTGTCCGTAGGAAATCACTCATAGTTTATTTTGGGGGGAATATTCATTTTGTCACTCCGTTTGTAACACCTTTAAATATTGATCTGAGACCCCATAAAGTATATATATTCTTAATCGTCGTAAAATTCTAAGACGATTTAGCCATGTCCGTCCGTCTGTTGTAATCACGCTACAGTCTTTCTTATAGTTTATATATATAACTATATTTCTTATAGTTGCAGGTTGTTTGGGATTGCAAATGTGCGATATCGGTTCATATTTAGATATAGCTACCATATATAACATCTAACTTGTTGTGATTCCTACTGTTCTCATATTTGTGAGGTCACCTGCTACCCATGGTGGAGGGTATATCAGATTTGGCATGGCCGAACTTAACGCTTTTACTTGTTATAAATATTAAAGTAAAAATTCTAGAAACCATGTATTCTATTTCAAGTGATTATACCCTCACTTTAGTGTGACGAGGGTATATATCATTTGCTACGGAAAAAAGTGGAACACATCGAAAGAGTGATCTAAAACCCTAAGTATGTTCGGAGGAAATCCGTGTTGGGTCATTTTAAGTCGAATGAGCAATGTCCGTCCGTCTGTCTGTCTGTCTGTCTGTCTGTCTGTCTGTCTGCTGGCTGGTGCGCACGATAACTCTCGAAAGGAGTAACCGATTGACTTCAAATTTGGTATGTGGTAATATTTTTTTCTATCTCCGGCTAAGTTCGAAGATGGGCCATATTGGTCCATTCCTTCTAGTACCTCCCCCACAAAGGGTTAAAATGTTGTGAAATATTGATTCTTTAATAACTACTATACTACTTATTCTAATCTTCTGAAATTCCACACATAGTATTAGTTTATTAGTCGCTATCAACTCGAGAAAAATGGGCGAAGTTGCCACGTCCCTTTAGGTACCTCCCACACAAATGCACCATTTTGCACCAAAAGTAAACAGCCTATAACATTAATACCAGTGTATAAAAATACTTGAAATTTTGCACAGTGTTATGCTTTTACATTGCTTACAGTCCAGAGAAAAATGGGCGTTGTTGCCACGCCCCTTTTGGTACCTCCCATACAAAGGTACCATTTTGCACCAAAAGTTAACAGCTTATAACATTAATACAAGTGTATAATAATACTTGAAATTTTGTACAGTGTAATGTTTTTATAGTGCCTAAAGTCCTGTGAAAAATGGGCGTTATCGCCACGCCTCTTTTTGTACCTCCCACACAAAATGGCCAAATCATACCACAATTTAATATCTCATAACGTTTATACTAGTGCACATAAACGCTTATAATTCGGCGCAGTGCAATGAATTTAAAGTATCTACTGTTCAACGAAAAATAGGTGTATTTGTTAAACCCCTTCTGGTAGCTCCCACAAAAATTGACAGAATAATTCGTGTAATATTCAATATTACATTACTCACAAAGTGAGGGTATACCTTAGTCGGTTTACCCGACTGAAACTTTCTTACTTGTTTTATTATGTGAAAATGTCAATGTGAAAATGTAATTTTTATATGAAACTATTTTTATACCCTCCACCATAGGATGGGGGTATATTTGTTTGTCACTCCTTTTGTAACACCTCTAAATATTGATCTTAGACCCCATTAAGTATATATTTTGTTAATCGTCGAATTATGCTAAGACGATTTAGCCATGTCCGTCTGTCCGTCCGTCCGTCCGTCGGCCCGTCTGTTGTAGTCACGCTACAGTCCGTAATAATAGAGCTAATTTGATCAAATTTCGTATAGATATATCTTACAGTTGCGGGTTGTTTGGGATTGCAAATGGGCCATATCGGTCAATGTATTGATAGAGGTCGCTCCAAAATACGGGTTTTGAGCCATAGATACCATATTTTTAAAGCAATTTAGCTGAAACTTTACAGTTTGTATTCTATTTTGACAAGAATTCGTTACAGCTAATATTTTGCAAATCGGTTAATATTTTGTCATAGTCACCCTATAGAGGTCGCTTCACAATATAAGTATGTAAGCCATAAATACCATATTTTCTAAGCATTTTAAGACAATAATTCATCGCAGTAATAATTTTATATAGATGTCGCTCCCAAAAAGGCTTATTTAAGCCACAAACACCACATTTTCTAAGAAATTTAGTATAAACTTTGCAGTTTGTAGTCTATTTTGGCAAGAATTCATCTCAATAAAATGATGGTCTAGTTTTTAAATAAGCTTATATAAGCCATAAATACCACATTTTTCCGCGTTCGTTTTTATACTCTACACCACACTGTGATCCAGGGTTTTATGAGTTTGTGCATTTGTTTCTAACACCCAGAAGGAGAAGAGAAAGGCCCATCGTTTATGATACCCATCGACTTGGAATCACTTCCTGTGTCGATTTAACCATGTCCGTCCATCCGTCTGTATATGTATCGTTGTACCGATTGTGATGAAATTTTGCACAGTGCTCTTTTTGGCCCAAGGTCGATCCCTATTGAAATCAGTCAAAATCGGATCATTGTTAGGGAGGTGTATGGTATTAAAAAGTCGGCCTCGCCCGACTTTCTGTCTTTCCTTACTGGTTTTTTAATAATTTGTTTAAACAAAAAGGATCGTTTCATGATGTGCTCCATATCCAAAGATATGGGTATATAAGATTCGGCATGGCCGAACTTAACGCTTTTACTTGTTACTATTCTTTTCCTTTTTTAACTTATCACATATAAAACCTAAATAAATCAACAAAAAAAATTGTAATATTCTTAATCGAGAAATCAATAAAATAGTTTATCTAATTGCATCTAATTATGTTGGAATTACGTATTCGAACTTATGGTTCAAGCAAGGCAAATCAATTAAATGGGTTGTATAAGTAATATTATTTGTACTCATATTACGATATAGTGGAGATTTATTTTTAAAACAAGTAAGAAAGTTTCAGTCGGGTAAACCGACTAAGGTATACCCTCACTTTGTGAGTAATGTAATATTGAATATTACTCGAATTATTCTGTCAATTTGTGTGGGAGGTACCGGAAGGGGTTTATCAAATACACCTTTTTTTGCTGAACATTAGATACTTTAAATGCATTGCACTGTGCCGACTTATAAGCATTTATGTGCACTGGTATAAACGTTATGAGACATTAAATTGTGGTATGATTTGGGCATTTTGTGTGGGAGGTACAAAGAGGGGCGTGGCAATAACGCCCATTTTTCACAGGGCTATAGACACTATAAAAACATTACACTGTACAAAATTTCAAGTATTTTTATACACTGGTTTTAATGTTATAAGCTGTTAACTTTTTGTGCAAAAAGGTACCTTTGTGTGGGAGGTACCAAAAGGGACGTGGCGACTTCGCCCATTTTTCTCGAGTTGATAACGACTAATAAGCTAATACTATGTGTGGAATTTCAAAAGATTCGAATAAGTAGTATAGTAGTTATTAAAGAATCAATATTTCACAATATTTTAACCCTTTGTGGGGGAGGTACTAGAAGGAGTGGACCAATATGGCCCATCTTCGAACTTAGCCGGAGATAGAAAAAAATATTACCACATACCAAATTTGAGGTCAATTGGTTACTCCTTTCGAGAGTTATCGTGCGCACCAGCCAGCAGACAGACAGACACACAGACAGACACACAGACAGACACACAGACAGACAGACAGACACACAGACAGACAGACATACAGACATACAGACAGACAGACGGACATTGCTCATTCGACTTAGAATGACCCAAAACGGATTTCCTCCGAACATACTTGCGGTCTTAGGTCACTCCTTCGACGTGTTACACTTTTTTCCGTAGCAAATGATATATACCCTCGTCACACTAAAGTGAGGGTATAATAAATACTGGGGTACTTGAAAGAAAATAGTTATTGGAATAATTTCCTTTTAAAATTGTAAATATTAAATAAAATTAAATTCAAAATAATATGTCCACTATATCGTCTACTTAATATGAATATAATTAATATTGCTTATACGATAACTTTAACTTTATAACGTTGATTTTGAATAAAACACAAATTATTTAGAAAATTATTGTCATTTATTTTTATTAAGATATTATTGGTATGGCTCAATTATGTATGGAACAAAATATCGGCCAAATGGCCGCCGCAACCTCGGCGGCACACCTCCATCCGATGCACACCTCCAAATTGTCGATGACGCTTAGGCATAATTGAGGTTCTATGCCGTTAATGTGTCGAATTATCTCATCCTTTAGCTCTTGAATTGTTGCTGGCTAATCGACGTACACCTTTTCTTTCAAAAAACCCCAATGAGAGAAGTCCAACGGTGTCAAATCACATGATCTTGGCGGCCAATTGATATCGCCACGACGTGAGATAACACGGCCATTGAATTTGTTGCGCAAAAAAGCCATTGTTTCGTTAGCTTTGTGGCAAGTGGCACCGTCCTGTTGAAACCACATATTGTCCACATCCATATCTTGAAATTCGGGCCATAAAAAGTTCGTTATCATCTCACGATAGCGAACACCATTCACAGTAACTGCCTGACCGGCCTCATTTCGAAGAAGTATGGCCCGATGACGTCGCCGCACCAAACGAACTGGGCGAGCATGCACAGGTGTTTTTACATCTCCTACAGAGATGTAAAAACTCCTGTGCAAAAATTTGAGCACAATTCTCCCGATTGTGGACACATTTGGTCGATTATGCTGATCAAAAACACATAACGAAGTGCACGGAATGAATTTTGATTTGAACGCCCATTTTCGTAAAAGGCTTAAAAAACTTTAACGAGTTGGTCGATTGTGTATCTTTCCATGGTTCAAATTGAGTTAGTCTGAAATTGAGAAATGTCAAATGAAATGCAGAAAAAACTTGACGTTTAGGTGTGGTTCACATTCAACATCGGCCCTTACAATCTAACCACCTTTTAGTTATTATTATTAATTCTATTTACATACGTGTTGCAGCCCATAACATTTTTCATTCAATAAAAATAAAACGAAGCAAAAACCTCAACCCACAGCCCACAGCCCAACAACGACTGAAAAATCTCTATAAAAACCTAGTAAATGTTTAAAAAAAACGATAAAAAAAAATCTTGGAATAGAGAGTTTAGTCATCAGGAAGCACAAAAATGATGACAAGCAATAACAAATATCAACAACAAAAAGAATATTGCTGCCAGGAAAACCCATTTATTGTTCAACTTGGGTGTAGAACAATTTATGCTAAACTCAAATAACAATGTTCACAAGGTTAAATGGAGAATACAACAATCCACCATACATTTACATACAGCTAAGCCGGCAAGGATAAAAGGATTAAACGTTTATACATATGCTGTAACTGTTTACATATACGTATATATAAGGCGATGGAATGAAACTGTGTAGGTATTTACTTTGAGCGACATATTTGACAATGATCCTAAAAGAGGGAGTTGAAAACTCTTCTTAAATAAACATTTATGAATTTTTCGAAAACATATACGTATTGTGGTTTACTATGTCATATAAGTAATATTAATTATATTAATAATGCGTATACCGCACACAGGAAATTAGTCTCTCCCGTAAAGAGAAGATATATACTGTCGGGAAAGTACTAATAATGATTCTAAATCAGGATATTGAAATCTGTTTAGGTACTTGAAAACTTTTCTTTAATAAACACTTACAAATTTTTTGTTCACTCTATCATATAAGTAACATAAATTATACTGATAATGCGTATACGGCACCTGGGAAGAGATATGTAGATATTTACTATCATTTGATAATGATCTTCAATCAGGATATTGAAATCTGTTTAGGCACTTTCTATAAAGAAATATATATTATGAGGTTTTTGAAAACTATTCTTAAAATTTTTTTTTTATAATTTTTCGGAATTTTTTTGTCCCCTCGGTCATATAAGCAATATTCATTATAATAATATTTCGTATACGGCACACGGGAAATTATGTGTTTATGATAAAACTTGTTCTGTGTTGACCTTCTACACTGAAAAACGATGTGCAGATAATAAGTATGAGGAAAATATTTGATAATAATCCCAAACGAGTGTCAATATCACTTGAATTTTTCGAAAAAAAAAATAGTTTCATGCATTAGGTTGTATAAGTAATATTAATTATATTATTATTGCGTATATGACACGTGGAATAGTTAGTGTTTATGTTGACAGCCAAGAAATTTTTTTCTGACCCGTCCTAATATGTCATTAGTCGGATAAAAAAAATATATTGCGGTTGTCCGCATTTCAAATGAAAGCTTGTTTTGTTTAGCGAATATCTACAAAATATTTCGGCGATATCTTGAGCCACCAGTGAGCTAGAGCAATATTACATAACCTCTAAAAAACTAAAGACTAAAACGCTACATTTTTGGCATGTGCAGCTAGAACTCACTATTCTGCTTAAAACAGTACTAATGTTGTGATTCTCGCTCTGAAGTTATTCAAGTTATGCACCTACTTAGTAATTAATCGCTACTAAAACTGTATATTACATCCGATCCTTATAAAATTTGGCACAAATCTGGTTTTTGATCCAAGTAGACGAAAATCTGTTTAGATTATATGTAGTCACATCTATTTGTGCCTTCCGATTCTTGACCTATGAAAGAATACAGCGCATTTTAACTAAAACAACTATCCAAATTATTTTTGCAATGTTCCTCTTTTTGCCCCGCCCGACTTTTTGTCTTTCCCTATTGGCTAAATTTGTTGCTCTTCTCAAATTATCGAATAGAATTTCTCTTACATCCCATCCAAGGCTATTTAATATTTATTAAACTATGAACGTGACTTCGTCTCAAAAGAACTCCAATCTACGCATATAACATAAATTGGATTTATGGCTGTCATTTGTGGTATCTTAAAGACTGTGATGGTATTACCAAAACAAACCTCCTCTAAGTTTATCCATAAAGTTTTGCGAGTCTACAATGTATTTATTACTATGTCAGTATTGCTGTGCAAAATTCTTAATAACTTAAAAAGTTTTTGTAGTTCACTGGTTTTTGTTAGACTTTCCGCTAAGAATCACTCAAAAGGGGACAGTTCTAAAGTGCGAAAAAGTATTTTATTAGTTATTAAACATTTTTTTCTTATTTTAATTCTAGAGATTTGTGGAGGAAAGAAAAGGCAAAAGAGCGCTCGATGTATACCGTAATGTAAGTAAAATCAGGAATATTTTTAATTTTTGGAAAAATAAGGATGAACTCTTGGTTTTTCCAGAGCCACAATAAAAACCAATGATTTAATTTTTCCTTAAAAATATATTCATATATGTCTATGCTCAGTTAGCAGCTAATCTAAAACGTGTCAAAAAATCTAAATTTTTTAAAAATTTCTTAATAGAATTTCAGGTGAACTCTTTAAATATTCCAGAACAACTGTTAAGACACACTTTATCTTAAAAATTCGAGTTTAGCCCTTAGGTCGTATAATTACTATTAATAATCCAACACGTATAATATACATTAAAACAAATTATCAATTATACGCTCTAGAGCACAGACCGAATACAATACGTTAAAGATTCTATTTTAGCCCTTAGATCGTATAATTACTATTAAAAACTCAATACGTATAATAGACATTGCCGAGTTATAAAGAATACGCTCTAGAGCACAAGCAGAAGCCATGACCGATAGACTATTAATTAATATTTATACTTGTCATTGTTCCTTATAAAGTATACGCTCCGGAGTACAGACAGAATTGCACAAACGCGACACAAGTGGAGATCGATTTTTGTATCCTCATTTTGTTTTATTTTTAAACCCCATTTAATTTATCAAAATGAATTATATTAATTGTTAAAACATATTTTCTTCTTTTATTTCTAGAAATTCCAATTTTGGAGGAATAAAAGCAAAAGAACAATCGATGTATTCTGAACTGTAAGTAAAATTAAGGATATTTTTTAGTATCTAGGAAAATAAGGATGACCTCTGTGTTTTTCTAGAGCCACATTGAAAGCCAAGAATTTATTTTTTCTTTCAAAATATTTTCATATATATCCATGCTAATATCTAATTAGCAGCTAATATAAAACACGTCAAAAAAACTAGAATTTTTTAAATGTCAATAGAATATCAGATGGATCCGCTAAATATTCCAAAACAGCTGTTAAGACACACTTTATATTAAAAATTAAAATTTGGCCCTTAGATCGTATAATTACTATTAATAACCCAATACGTATAATAGGAATTAAAGCAAATTATCAAGTATACGCTCTAGAGCATAGGCAGAATACAACCTCTCGATACAAGCCATGACCAATAGACTATTAATTAATACTTATACTTGCATACCAGACAGAATAGCACAACGGCTACACAAGTGGAGACCGATTTTTGTACCCCCATTTTATCATATGTACTTTTAAAATCAACATAATTTTATTATTTATCAAAAAAAAATTTATATAAATTGTTAATACTAATTTTCTTATTTTAATTCTGGAGATTCCAATTCTGGAATTCCAAATCTAAAGAACAATCGATGTATTTTGAAGTGTAAGTAAAATTAAGCGTATTTTTTAGTGTCTAGGAAAATAAGGATGACCTCTGTGTGTTTTTAGAGTCACATTGGAAGCCAAGAATTAAATTTTCTTTGAAACTGTTTTCATATATATCCATGCTAATATCTAATTAGCAGCTAATCTAAAACATGGCAAAAAATCTAGTATTTTTAAATGTCTAAATAGAATTTCAGATGGATCCGTTAAAGATTTCAAAACAACTGTTATATTCAAGATCAGTTATTGGCCCTTAGAACGTATAAGTACTATTAATTAATAAGTGTAATCGTTATTAAAACAAAAACAAGTATACGCTCTACAGCACAGACAGAATACAATACGTCCAAAATTATATTTTAGCCCTTAGATCGTATAATTACTATTAATAACCCAATACATTTAATAGACATAGACATTAAAGAATTATGAAGAATACGCTCTAGAGCACAGGCAGAAGCCATGACCAACAGACTATTAATAAATACTTATACCTGTCATTGATCTTTATAAAGTATACGCTCCGGAGTACAGACAGAATACAACAACCGTGACACAAGTGGAAACTAATTTTTGTTCACCCATTTTATTTTATTATTAACAACCATTTAATTTCATTATTTATCAAAAAAATTTTATATTAATTGTTAATACCAATTTTCTTATTTTAATTCTGGAGATTCCAATTTTAAATGAAGGAAATCTAAAGAACAATCGATGTTTTCTGAAATGTAAGTAAAATTAAGGATATTTTTTTGTATCTGGGAAAATAAGGATGACCTCTGTGTTTTTCTAGAGTAGAATATCAGATGGATCCGTTAAAGATTCCACAACAACTGTTAAGAAACTCTTTATATTAAAAATTAGATTTTGGCCCTTAGAGCGTATAAGTACTATGAATTAATACGTATAATCGATATTAAAACAAATTATCAAGTATACACTTTAAAGCACAGACAGAACACAACCCCTCGAAAAAAGTCAAAGTCATAGATTAATACATATAATTGTCATAAAACCTTTTAAAGTATACGCCCAGAGTACAGACAAAATTCAACCCCTCGACGTAAACTGTAAACAATTGTTATAACCTCATCATAGCGGTGGAGGGTAAATACAATTTGCTACAGATCAAAAGTGTCACACATCGAAACTTAAGAATTTTTGGCAGAAATCCTTTTCCTACAAATTAATTCAATACAATTTCTGTGCTACATTTCATTAATATTTTCTGTCAATTACATTTTTCTACATTTTCTATCTAGACTAATAACATTTTTAAATTTTTATTTTCTTGATTAAATAAAAATGTCAGCACTGCAATGGCCGTTAGCTTTTGCTTATTTTATACTGAGCATTTCATTTTTTTCATTAGTCTGGCTTGCAGATACTTCAGCGTTAGTTTTTCACTCTCTCCTCGTCTATGTCTGCAATACATGTCCTTACAATGATTTCTGGAAATCGTAATAGAGTCCAGCTGTCAGACTAGGAAAGTGGCCACTCATTTCCCTCCCCTCCTCCCCCTGATCTACCAAAAGCCCTTCATTACGATTGCTTTCGAAACAATTCACAGCCGACAATCGAACAAGTATTCATCCTGTCATTCTGCCTTCGTAGAGTCCTGCCCTGCCCTGTCCTGCCAATTGCCTCTTCTCCGTAATGCCTGTATTATGAGGAGTCTGTAAATGGCATTCAATTAATGTAATAGCATTTTAACTGTTCATTTCGTTTGTCATCAAGCATTTCATCTTGGTACTAGCTATGCAGTACTTTCGAATATTTTTGGTCTACTGCAGCAACCACTTGAACGATGATGAGGAGTCTCTAGTATATGTATGTATGTATGTATGTGTGGGTTTCTCAGGAAGGAGTGAGCGGTTTGATGATTTCAATTGGCCAATTTGTGGCTCTGTCTGTTTGGCAATTTGTGTTGTACAGAGCGCAAAAACAAAACAACATAAAAAACATTTTGAGCTTCCAAATAGCAGTGATTTTGCTAAATACCAAGAAATACACCATGACAAGTTGGGGGATTTAGAATTGTTTATTCTGTACAAAAAAAAAAGAATACGAACAAATTAAGATTACACTACATTGTCTGTAATCAAATGTTAGCATTAAGTGTACATTTAGACAACGTGATTATTTGTCTCAATTTGCTTTCTGGGAATTTGGGTATACAAATTACAGATTCACAGCATGAGGATGGCATAAGTTGCTAAGCAAAATAAGTGTTTCTAACAATATGCAAAATATGTATTTTTCTAAATTACCAGAGATATTTATGTGCGCACGCTACTTCTACTAAAAAATTCCGTTTTGTATGAAATAAATACGAGTCTGGGGAAGCTGATTATATTTATTTTTAAATCTTTCCCCTCAGATCGTATGATTACTATTAATATGGACATATAATTGATATTAATATTTTGTTGCTTATACGTTCTAGAGTACAATTGGAACATGTTATTGTTTACACTATTTTACAGTTTTACGTCATCACATATCTTATGAAAACAACTGACTAATGCATATAATTGATATTAATTATTAGTCCCGTATTTGCCCTAGAGTTGCATCAGAGCAAGACATATTTAACAATAATCTAAAGACATTTTGTCGTTATTTAATATACATATATTTATATTTTATCCTTCAAGTGCAACCCTGCAATATGGTTTCGAGACTATAGTCTTGAAGGTATACAAGCAAGATAGCTCCCACTGCGGAAGACAAGTCATCCACCGCTTTCTGGAAGTGCGGACTTACCCACGCCCATTATTTCTGATGACTCCAACTCTACGAGTAACAGAAGACCTGTAACGTTCATCTCTGAGGACGAAAGCACTACTTCGGACACTGAGGGGACATGCTCCTCGATGATACGGACGAAGAGTTCGATAACACCCTTGTCGGGGTGAATGCTAATATGGCGATTACCAATGATGGTAAGAATTCTACAGATTAACCTCCATCGAGCTAAAGCAGCCTCAGCGGCTCTACTGCTTCGCCTGTCCACAGGTGCAGTAAACATCGTCCTGATACAAAAGCCCTACGTAGTTGAAGGAAGGGTGAGCGGTATCAGAACTCCCAACTTTAAACTGCTTGTGAAGGCACTCCAAAACCTGCATTTTGACCAGGAAAGATCTAAGTATCTTCCTCCTGACTAATTTAAGTGGTAAAGACCAAGCAGCTGCTAGTCTGGAGATCGGTAATCGCATATATTGAGTGGTCTCTAGTTACTTGCGTTATGAAGCTGTAGTACCGACTGCTCTATTCAGGGAAGTAGTAGAAGAAGCAACGTCTGACGAGCTCGAGCTGATTATTGGCGCAGACACGAACGCTCATCATACTATCTGGGGTAGTACGGATATAAACAATAGGGGTGATTCGCTTCTTGACTTTATTCTAACTGCAAACCTAACTATTTGTAACATAGGTAATAAACCAACCTTTACAATTAAAGGCAGACAAGAAGTACTCGAGGTAACGTTTGCTTTTGAATTCGCATTCCATTCAATAATCAGCCAAAATTATTGAATGGAATGCGAAGAAGAAATGCGAGGAAGACAAAGTGTACAGGTGTCAGAAGTATTTGAGGAAAGTCCTCAACTCTAAACTTCTGGATAATCTGGTCAAGCATATCACCACATCATTCAATAGAAGAAGCCTGTCCAAAAACAAGAAGAAGCCTGTCCAAAAACAAGGTACAAGGGTAAAACTAAACCCCAATGGTGGACTTCTGAGCTAACGGCTATGAAAAAGACCTGCAACAAGCTATTCAACAAGGCTAAATCTACAGGGGTCGCTAATGATTGGGATGCCTATAAAGAGTAACTCAAGATCTATAAGAAGGAGTTTAGAAAGGCGCAAAGACGCTCTTGTATCAGGTCTCAGACGCCGCAAGGCTGAGGAAAATATTATCAGCTTCACCCTGTACAGTGGGTTACTTACAGGATGAGGCAAATAATTGAACCAAAAACAACGAATCCCCCGACACACATTTCCCGGGGAACTCTCTAACAGAACCCGGGGATCAGCAGGACCAACAAGAGTGCGAGTGGACTGCGAGCGTCGCTAGCTTCTTGACTGAGAGATCCAGAATAAGCTGGGCTATTAATAGCTTTGAGCCCTTCAAGTCACCTGGACCAGATGGCATCACTCCAGCAGAAAATGTTAAAGTACATTATCCCCTGGCTGGAGAAAATTTATGTAGGCTGTATCAGGCTTTCATACATCCTGAATCGATGGAGGGACACCGAAGTGGTATTCATACCCAAAGCGGGAAAGATATCACACACTAGGCCAAAAGACTTCAGACCAATTAGCCTATCCTCCTTCCTATTGAAAGGTCTGGAAAGACTTTTCGATTATTTCTTTAGGGAAAACTTGGATACAAAACTCCTTTCGGGGAACTAACATGCTTACAGTAAGGGAAAGTCTACAGAATCAGCCTTGTACGAATTTGTGAGCACTATCGAATCATCCCTACATTTCAAGGAATTCACCATGGTGGCATTTCTTGGCATAGAAGTGGCTTTTAATAACATTCATTCAGATGTGGTAATTGCGGCACTGTCACATCTAAATGTGAAGCATGAATAAACGAATTCAAAGCCTGATCAACAGAAGACCCATAACAGCATGTCTTGGGTCCAGAACTCTAACCAGGTTTGTAAACAGAGAGACCCCACGAGGAGGAGTACTGTCTCCATTAATTTGGAACCTAGCGGTGAATGAAATCCTAATAGATCTAGAACGTTGTGGCTGCAAGGTCGTGGCATATGCGGACGACGTGGCAATCGCAGTAAGAGGCAAATTCAAAACCGTCCTCAGAGACATCCCACAGGTGGCTCTTGGCTAGATGGGCCAGAAGCAGGAGTTTAGGCGTTAACCCTAACAAGACAGTGTTGTTTCACTTTACCAAGATGAATAATGTCCCACATGTGTTCCCTCCACATCGGATGAATGGAACAGACGTAGTCTTTACTGAAAGTGCAAAATTTTTAGGAATATTTGTAGATAGGAAACTGTTATTCAGACTTAACGTCCTGGAACGTGCAAGGAAGGCCAACGTCGCCTTATATTCCTGCAAAAAGGCTTTAGAGTCGCGGTGGGTCCTCTATTCAAAAATCGTCCACTGGATATATATACTGTAGCTAGTCCTATACTGTTATATGGCATTGTGGTATGGTGGACGGCAACTGACAAACTAACCATCACCAACCTACTAACAAAGGTTCAGAGAACAGTCTGCCTGAGCATAAACGGAGCCTTAAGGACTACAGCGACCGAGTCTCTACAAGCCCTACTCCATATACTGCCGATTAATGAGAACAGCCCGCCTGAGCATAACGGAGCCTGAAGGACTACAGCGACCGAGTCTCTACAAGCCCTTCTCCATATATGTACTGACGATTAATGTTGTGGCGAGAGAAGTTGCAACCAAAGCGGAACTAAGATTAAACTATCTATCAATGTGGAGGTACAAGAACTAGGGTCACATGAGGATATCAAAGTGTATTGCTATGGTAACCGACCGATTGTACCAATATATACCAACGGTCTACACCTTCGAGAGGAACTACATCACTATGATACCAGCCAGAGATGAATGGGTTGGCACAATACCAGGAAATAGAAACACTTCTATACGAATGGTTCAAAGCTTGATAAAAAGTTTGGCTTCGGAGTACTCTGTGAAGAACTTAGTTTGGATATAGCTCACAGACTATCAGACACCTGCAGGGCTATCAAGCCGAAATAATGGCAATATGGGAAGTCACCAAGTGGCTGAGTCGCAACAACACTGGCGTTGTCATTTATTGGGACAGCCAGGCTGCCATCAATTCTCTGGAGGCCACATCCCTAAACTCACAAACAGCCCTCGACTGCCGCAGATCTCTTAACGAGATGGCAGAGCAGTTTAATATACACCTCATATACATGACTGGGAATTGGGATATCCCGGGGAACTGCAAAGCCGATGAACTTGCTAGGAAAGGGACATTACAAATTCTCGAAGAATTTGCATATATTAGTGCACCACTATCCACGTGCAACCTTTGACTTAGGCAAGATGCAATCAGGCGGTCCAACGAAAGATGGACAGAAATCGGCACCTGCAGAGTAGCTAGACAAATCTGTCCAAGGTATGACCTGAGAAGATCAAAATACCTCCTCGCACTAGAGAGGCAAAGATTGTCTACGTTATTATCAGTTCTGACGGGACACTGCTTGATCGGCAAACACGCCAAAAGATTGGGTATTTACTCTAATGACTTCGGCAGAAGGTGTGGAGATGAGGAAGAAGTGGAGAGCATTGAGCACTTGCTATGCGACTGCCCCGCTCTGAGTAAACGACGACTGGACATACTGGGGTCGGCTTTTCTAGGCAGCCTAACAGATCTTTCCAGTACCGATATTCGTACTATCGACAAACTTGTATATCAAACAGGTTGGTTTCGATGAGGGGCATTTCAGCCCGTGGTAACACTAGGGACCTAAACTGGTATATGTGAGCTTGTATAAAAAATACGGCTGCCACCCTAACCTAAACCTAAAAAAAGAAAGAAAAAAGTTTTCAGCAAGCCATCCATGGCGTATACTTATTTTAAATGAATAAATAATGATAATACGTCACTGATAGCCAATTCATAAACAAATGTATATAAAATTGTTAAATATATGATTATATGATCAATTATTAAAATACCGAGAGCTAGAAATTATGAGTTTCATTAAAATCGGTCCTTCCATGATGAAATGCCAAACAATACTTAACAAAAATAACATGACAGCATGACACGACTCACACGTGATCTGTCAAAAAAGGCTATTGAAAAAGTATCTTTACTTGGATCACCTATATATATAATGGAAAATAAACTTATTTTGACTAAAAAGTTTGATATATGGTAGGATTACATTCCGCTTTGATCCATTCAATGGTTTCCTAAATGTTTCATATGTTCTAACATACTTGCTTTCTTATTTAAGTTTTGTCTACAATGCAATTAGAAGATATCAGCCAATTAATAGCAGAGGTGTTTGTAGGGGAGCTATATAACATATCAAATATCATAATTTAAACTAAGTATTCTTTTCCGACAAACGTTGTCTCATTTATTGTTAAACTGGCATTGCTTGTGACAAACGCAACACCCGTTTGCAACAAATGTTTCACAGGGTTTGGGATAAACAGGCATTGCTTGTGACAAACGCAACAACCACCAAACGTTTCACAGGGTTTGTAAAAAATATAAATTATTTACTAAAAGTACACTAACCGTTTGCTATAAACGTTTCTTTGGATTTTGGAATAAACATAAATCGTTTGCGACAAACATAGACCACAAACGAAATTCGTTTGAGAGTAACGAATTTTTTCTTTGCTTATATAACGGGGAAAAAAGGAAATTCGAATTATATAATTATTTTGTATCAATTTTTTCAAAAATAAAAAGAAGGCTGCAAAGTATGGACGGGTTCGCAGAATTTCTATACGTTCAATTTTCCCTCCTTTCATTACCACCGTGCGCGTGCAATTAATTGGAAACATTTCAACAGATTTGTTTATTTTTGCCGCTCTTGTGAATGTAATAATATTTTAATAGCTATTCTAATTTTATTTTATTTAATAGCATTAAAAATATGCTATCACTGCGTGTGTGTGCGTTGGTGGGTGGATTTTATAGATAGTTTGAGTTTTAAACATTATTTTCCCCGAAAAATATTTCTGAGCTTAAAATTACATTATAAATAAAAGTGTAGATATATGGAGGCGAATGTTCATAATAAACAATGCAAATTATTTTAATTATATTTTATTTTGGGAATATAGACAGTTTTGTGATATATTTGTAGCCCATGTCGTGAAACATTTTAATTGTATTATTTTTAACAAAGGCATCTTTATTGAGGCAGGTAAACTGGGGAGGACTACTAGTGAAGAGTAGTAATATATAACAAATTCAACAAATTCAACAAAATCATGATTAACTACACTGTGCTTGAAATGGACAGTTTAAAAATGTGACAGAATGGAGACCCTGTGGATATAACTATTTGAAGCCAAGGAACAAAGTAAAGGTAACTCTTGGGGAATTATTTCTCTCAAAATAGTAATGGGGCTTTTCTCTGAGTTTTCTCTCAGATGTAAGATGGGACTTCTTTAGCTCTTTGAAGTCCATTTGGAGGAAGAGAGTGTATGGAGGTATATCTACATCTCAACCGATTTTCATCTATTTTAAACACGTTTGTTCTTGAAACATAAATCTTTTCCATCCCAATTTGAACCGATAATGATCGGATGTAAAATATAGTGTGTATAGCGCTTAGATTCTAAATCAAACAAAATATATATACTATATGTACATCTAGACTGATTTTCTCCAAATTTAGTAGTGCTTATTACTGGATCTAGAGACTTACATCTGCTAAATTTCATACAAATCATTTAAAAAGTGATGCCAAACGGGACGATTTTTGACATCACTATTTTTGATTGCTTCGAAATTTTGTGGGTGTATTATTTACCTAAAAATATGTTATACGTAGTTAAAGAAAAAATATAATGGAAAATAAACTTAAGGCTAATCGAGTTAAAGCACGTGTGCGTATACGTGATTTTAATAAATTAATATTACTTATACGAACGGTGTACTAACAGCAAAATATAATATCTACAAAAGTACAGACGCTTCATGATTTTTGTTATGGATTTAGTCCTATCTCTTAATTCTGTATGCATTATATATTGATTTACTACAATAACCAGATAATATTGACAAATTCTTTCAACAATTAAGCTGAATTCATTTGTATTCATTGAAGTATTGTAAACTAATTGAATAATATAAAAATGACAATTTCACAATTTCAATTATTTTTTAAACATACTTATATGTATGTAGATGAAAGAGTTTTTCTTCAATTTATTATTACAATATGGGATTTGTTTACAGACTTATTTAATTATTCAAAGACCCAAAATTCAATGATGGTGTTTTGAATACATTTTAAAATAATGGTAAAGATGTGGCAAGTTTTAAATATTTTCAAGTTATTAAATAAAATGACTGACCATAATGTTCTATAGAAAAAAGTTAATAATAACCTAATAACGTCAATCATTTTCCAATTAATTGTAAAATTTAAGTCAATTTGTGATATTTATCAATATATTAACAAACAAACAAACACATGTTGCAATATTATTGAACATAATTAAATAATTTAACTTACCACAATTGATATATATATATGTATATATATATATATATAAAATAAAATAATCCGATGTTGTTATTAATACAAATACACTTTGAGTTGTGTAATTAATATTCAATATACAGGTGTTCATGTTGTTTCACAGAAATATATACACATAACATAATTTTCCCATAAATAAGTTTAACATAGTCATTAAAATGATATTAGCATATATACGTATACTACATAAAGGTGTGAGAGTATGTGTGAAGTTCAGGCAAAATTTAATATATTAAAAATTATTTTAATTAATTGTAATTTATATCTGTTGGGTGTTGAAACAATATACCGAAACCGTATATTAACACATGATAATACGCAGAAGAGATATAATAATTACACATAATTGTTTATAACAGAACAGGACAATTTTAAAGCAGGTAAAATATATTTTAGATTCAACATTAAGATTATTATATTGAATTTAGAGTCGGATCATATACACGAACTATCGCATAAGAACTGGTCATTTCGATATAATATATATCATGAGTGCGTATACTTATTTTAAATTAATTTGTTAATTGAATGAATTAATAATCAGTATACGATACTGTGTATCAGGTCATAATATAACTCATATTATAATTTATATCAAATTACTAGATAATTGTTGCAAATTTATTAGAACGGAAATTTATTGTAACCAGAATATTTTTTCTATTTTTTTACCTCTATTCTGCAATAGAATTGTTTAAAAACTGTGTGGCAAATACGCTATATATTCTATTTCTAAATCGATCTGTCGATTAAGAAATAGCAAATTTATTATTTTGCAAAATTATTTATTTTATTTTATTTTATATTATGTATTTTATTTTATTTTATTTTATTTTATTTTATTTTATTTTATTTTATTTTATTTTATTTTATTTTATTTTATTTTATTTTATTTTATTTTATTTTATTTTATTTTATTTTATTTTATTTTATTTTATTTTATTTTATTTTATTTTATTTTATTTTATTTTATTTTATTTTATTTTATTTTATTTTATTTTATTTTATTTTATTTTATTTTATTTTATTTTATTTTATTTTATTTTATTTTATTTTATTTTATTTTATTTTATTTTATTTTATTTTATTTTATTTTATTTTATTTTATTTTATTTTATTTTATTTTATTTTATTTTATTTTATTTTATTTTATTTTATTTTATTTTATTTTATTTTATTTTATTTTATTTTATTTTATTTTATTTTATTTTATTTTATTTTATTTTATTTTATTTTATTTTATTTTATTTTATTTTATTTTATTTTATTTTATTTTATTTTATTTTATTTTATTTTATTTTATTTTATTTTATTTTATTTTATTTTATTTTATTTTATTTTATTTTATTTTATTTTATTTTATTTTATTTTATTTTATTTTATTTTATTTTATTTTATTTTATTTTATTTTATTTTATTTTATTTTATTTTATTTTATTTTATTTTATTTTATTTTATTTTATTTTATTTTATTTTATTTTATTTTATTTTATTTTATTTTATTTTATTTTATTTTATTTTATTTTATTTTATTTTATTTTATTTTATTTTATTTTATTTTATTTTATTTTATTTTATTTTATTTTATTTTATTTTATTTTATTTTATTTTATTTTATTTTATTTTATTTTATTTTATTTTATTTTATTTTATTTTATTTTATTTTATTTTATTTTATTTTATTTTATTTTATTTTATTTTATTTTATTTTATTTTATTTTATTTTATTTTATTTTATTTTATTTTATTTTATTTTATTTTATTTTATTTTATTTTATTTTATTTTATTTTATTTTATTTTATTTTATTTTATTTTATTTTATTTTATTTTATTTTATTTTATTTTATTTTATTTTATTTTATTTTATTTTATTTTATTTTATTTTATTTTATTTTATTTTATTTTATTTTATTTTATTTTATTTTATTTTATTTTATTTTATTTTATTTTATTTTATTTTATTTTATTTTATTGTATTTTATTGTATTTTATTTTATTTTATTTTATTTTATTTTATTTTATTTTATTTTATTTTATTTTATTTTTATTTTATTTTATTTTATTTATTTTATTTTATTTTATTTTATTTTATTTTATTTTATTTTATTTTATTTTATTTTATTTTATTTTATTTTATTTTATTTTATTTTATTTTATTTTATTTTATTTTATTTTATTTTATTTTATTTTATTTTATTTTATTTTATTTTATTTTATTTTATTTTATTTTATTTTATTTTATTTTATTTTATTTTATTTATTTTATTTTATTTTATTTTATTTTATTTTATTTTATTTTATTTTATTTTATTTTATTTTATTTTATTTTATTTTATTTTATTTTATTTTATTTTATTTTATTTTATTTATTTTATTTTATTTTATTTTATTTTATTTTATTTTATTTTATTTTATTTTATTTTATTTTATTTTATTTTATTTTATTTTATTTTATTTTATTTTATTTTATTTTATTTTATTTTATTTTATTTTATTTTATTTTATTTTATTTTATTTTATTTTATTTTATTTTATTTTATTTTATTTTATTTTATTTTATTTTATTTTATTTTATTTTATTTTATTTTATTTATTTTATTTTATTTTATTTTATTTTATTTTATTTTATTTTATTTTATTTTATTTTATTTTATTTTATTTTATTTTATTTTATTTTATTTTATTTTATTTTATTTTATTTTATTTTATTTTATTTTATTTATTTTATTTTATTTTATTTTATTTTATTTTATTTTATTTTATTTTATTTTTATTTTATTTTATTTTATTTTATTTTATTTTATTTTATTTTATTTTATTTTATTTTATTTTATTTTATTTTATTTTATTTTATTTTATTTTATTTTATTTTATTTTATTTTATTTTATTTTATTTTATTTTATTTTATTTTATTTTATTTTATTTTATTTTATTTTATTTTATTTTATTTTATTTTATTTTATTTTATTTTATTTTATTTTATTTTATTTTATTTTATTTTATTTTATTTTATTTTATTTTATTTTATTTTATTTTATTTTATTTTATTTTATTTTATTTTATTTTATTTTATTTTATTTTATTTTATTTTATTTTATTTTATTTTATTTTATTTTATTTTATTTTATTTTATTTTATTTTATTTTATTTTATTTTATTTTATTTTATTTTATTTTATTTTATTTTATTTTATTTTATTTTATTTTATTTTATTTTATTTTATTTTATTTATTTTATTTTATTTTATTTTATTTTATTTTATTTTATTTTAT